>PVKH010031794.1:0-12270 GCA_004027955.1 Chaetophractus vellerosus
AAGTCTGAAAATAATTGGATAACATGGTTACTGTAGACGGGTGAAGGCAGAGTTAAAGAACTATATTATATGTTGCTGTTAAATTGGCACTACACCGAATTCTTCAATCATAAAGCTAGATGGGTATCTAAATTTCTCTCTCCATACGGCAGGGAGAAAAAAAAAACACAAAAACCGAGACTATTTGGGAACTCTTCAGAGAGAATTGTAAAGGGATTGGATACTTCTTTTTTCCTCTCTCATTTCGTCCTACAGCAAGCCTGTTAAGTCGTTGTGGAAAGCACCACGCTTTCTCAGTTTGGCAAATACAACATTTCATTTTGCCAAGGCAGAAAAAGCCTAAAAGCAATATTTATCCCAAGAAATCTTGGTTCCAATAAGCTCCAATTCCCAGCTCGTCTTTTCTCCCGAGCCCCACACCTCCCACCTCCACCCCTTCCCCGGCAGTCAGGACTTGGGCGCCGCGGCCCCTCTCCAGGGACAAGGCTAGCAGGTGTCCCAGGTGAGCGGCCCGGGCCGAACCCTCTGACCTGGGTTAGCTTCAGGGGAAGAGGATGGGATTCCGGGATGGTTCCCTCGGACAAAAACATTCTATACATGTTATGAGAGAATAAGGAGAACAAGTACATTCAATTAAGGAACAGACGTTACTACGGGTGTGTGTGTGTTCCAGAGACATCCCCTCAGCATGGGCTCCTATAGACTGGGGGAATGCCCCTTGGTGACCCCTGGATAAAGCTGAGTTAGCGCACGCTCGGCACCGAAACACAGCTTCCCGGCATTAATGGGGCGCGGAGGGGTTGACGGTGAGCTGGCGGGTGGGGCTCCGGGGCCTGACGATTCCCACTTCTCTCCGCCCCCGCAGGACTACTTTTTCCTTTCTCCAAACAAGGCTCCGGCGGAGGCGTCCGCGCGGGGGCGGCGCGAAACCGCGAAGGCGCGTGGGGGCGGCTGAAGCAGTGCGAGCAGCGCCGCCGCCCAGAGCCGGCGGAGGGATCCCGGGTGAGGCGGCTCGCCGAAGTCCGAGGGGAGGAGGCCAAAAAAGTCGGCGGGGGAGGGGCGCGAGGGAGCTCGCCAGGACGGGGCTGGGGCCGGGAAGGCCGAACCGGAACCGGAACCCGCGCGCGCGCCTGCAGTTGTCGCGCGGCCCCCGCGGCCGGCGTCCTCCTCCGCTCTCCGCGCGCGCTCCCGTGAGGGCCCCCGGGACCCGGCGAGCCGGCCGTGCACGGGGAGTCGCTGCCGCCTGCCCCGAGCGCCGGAGGTCCCAGGCCCGACCCAGCGGGAACTTCCCGCCCCCGCGGGAACCGCCGCCTCCCGGAGCGTTGGGGAGGAGCCGCCACCGCCGACTGCGGAAGATTCCGGTCCCAGAAGGATGGGGAGCAGCCCGCGGCGCTGAGAGACCCAGGTCCCTGTCACTTCAGGCCGCCGGACCCCCTCCGCGCCAGCACCCGCGGCTCGTCCCAGCGCCCGGAGCTTGGTGGGGGCGGTGAGGAAGACGAGCGGGGTCCCCGCCGGGGTCATGGAGCCGCGCGAGCCGGGCGCGGGACGGCTGGAGACGCTGCCGAGGCTGCAGGCACGAGCCGCCGGCAGCCCCAGATAGGGAGCCCGGGCGGCGGCGGCGGCGGCGGGTGTGCGACCCCGGAGGAGGAGCCGACACCCGTCGCTAATCCGATCCCTCCCCAGCCCGGGAGGGAGTCCTGGGTCTCCTTCGCCGCGCTCGCGGACTTCCCGCGGTGACGAAGTTTTTCCCCCTGTGCCTTCCTGAGGATTTCTCACTCGCTTTAGAACTCGCCTGCCGGCAGACTGGCTCGGTTGGTTTGGGGAGATACGTTGTTTTGCTCCAGCCTGTATCTCCCCTTTCCTTGACTTCTTCCCCTCGGATGTTCTAGATGACTGAATGGAGTTTTGAGTTGGACTTCTGTGTCCCTGACGGAGTTGGGCCTGATCCCAGAGCGTTGGGGGTGGGGTGGAGGTGTTACTGTAAAATGCAAGTTGGATAAAAGGAGCACCTCTCGCCAAGGGCCCCAATGAGTGGCACACAGTCTACTATCACCGACAGGTTGGTATGACGCTCCTCCTGCGCGTGGTCCCCCGCGATGCGGCCCGTCCTAGCACGACAGTCACTGGTTGCCTGGCGCCTTTGACTTCTGGAGTTGACAGGCAAGGGGAAGAGGGTTGTTTCGGAGCTATGCAAATAATCTAGAGTTGCTGCCAAGTCAGCCGGTAGGTTGACTTTGGAAATGTGGTTTTTCTGGAGAGAAACTTCTCCACTTTATCAGAGAAGGGGTAGGTAAAACCAAGATTGTACTTTTCTGCCTGTGAGCGGGCGTTAGGATTCTGGACTCAGCGTGGAACCGGAGCAAGGTCATTTTGGGTGAAGGTCAGTGCCTAAAGTCGGCTGGGTGTTGGGGCTTCCTCAGCTTTGCTCTTGGCCTGCGGTCTGTAGACCTTTATATTTTAGGAATTTCTATCTGTGAACTTAATTCTCAACTTGCTGCCTGGCGCTTTATGAACTTGATCTCTTTTAGTATTGACCTGCACAGTGTTTACTTATATAATAATTTTCCAGAATACGAAGTTTACCGGTAAATCACAAGGGCTTGCTAGAGGCACTATAAAGGTGTGGGGGAGAAAAGGAGAGAAAATCATGGGCCTCGATTTTAATTATTGCATTTTAATATTTCATTTTCCAGACACATTCGTATTTAAGAGTTATAACCCCTGCGAGAATTATGTAGTACCACCATGGCAGGTGGATTTGTTGAGTTCTGTTTGTCTTTTTTAGTACTTAGCAGTGTTGCATTGTTGTGTTTGGTGAATTGAGCTACACCATATCAAGCTGAAATGGGTTTAGAGATATAAGTATATTGATTCCTTAATCACATTTCATTTTATTTCTTAATTTGGCTATGACACTGTATCCTGGCCTCAAATATCAGTCAGCTTGTTTTGTGTTTTTTTTTTTTTTTAAGTCAGTCTTCAAACTATTACATCATAAAGGAAAAAAAAACAAAACAAGTAACTGAATTAGAGGTCCTGTTTTTTTAAAAAACATTTTGATGTAAAGTGCAACAATAGAGCTCCTCCAGAAAGTACTTGAAATTACTGAGTTTCACCCAATTGTAAGACCAACTTGTTGATTTTAAAAGGGCCAAATTCCATTATCATACCATAACAGCTACTCCAAAAACAGAAGAACTTCCTCTTCCTGTTGATGCCTTCCAGTATCATGTGACTGTTCACCTAAAAGATTCCATTAAATATTTTAACTATATATTTATTCTTTGGTGGCATATTTTTAGAAATGGGTTTTGTTTTTCAATGAAATAATCTTTTGCAGAGCACACAACACAAATAGCGACAATGCTAATCTTACTTTTTTCTAGTTATCTTCATTCCTCTTCCATACAGGGTATTTTGCTTTTGAGAAATCACTTTCACAGGTTTATGGATAATTGTTTTTCCTGGTTCATTCAATTTTTGCCCTTTCTGTTACGCTTGTAGATAAAAAGTCTTATTAGGAACTAATGTAGTGTTGGTAGTTTTCATTGCAATGCTATGAAATTTACTTTTAAATTAAAAATATAATTAATTTTGTAGAAACAGAACTTAGGGCCACCAACTTGTCCCATACAAAAATCACCTAAGTGCCTTCAAGATTTGGCCCTTCTTCAGCTTTATTTCCCAGAGCTTTTCTTCCTATTTCTATTATCTTGGAAATAAAATCTTGGGATTTGGTCCTTTTTGTAGTTTAAATGAGGTATACACATTCAATAAACGTGCAATTATTGAAAGCCTTTTCTTTGCTGGGCACTGTGATAGGCACAAAAGATAATAAGATAGATGAGTATTTTAAGTATAAGATGAACCTGCAGATTGTTTTGGGTATTAGTATCCTTGAACTGGTTCAGGTGCTGCCTGATGTTACATGTTTTTGAAAGGAAACAAAAACCTTTAATAAGCACTACTGAGACAGTATGAAAACCTGTTTCGTAGGAATTTACTAGTGTTTTTTTTTTTTTTTAACAAGAATTATTCTTATGTGATCACTACTTTTCCTTTAAACATATCTTCTTGTGAAAATATCGAGCATCCATTTGCTCTTTAGGAGAGTAGTTATCCCTGACTTGACTTGAGTATATATTGGGGTGAAATCTGAAAGTACTGGTTAAGTATTATTTCTGTGACAGGGGGTCTTAACAAAGTTAAGAGTATAGAATAATTCCGAGCGTCCACTCAGTCTGATCTTTCTCATCCTCTTTTCTACTAACCAACTCCAGCAGCGCACTTGAGGTATATTTTGCTGATTCTAGAGCTATTAGCAAATTAACAGTGGCAGTGTAGCTTTTTAAAAATCCTTTCAAGTTTGAAGTACTGTATGTGGTATGGCTTTGTTTTGTAGAGTGTGCAGAACCACCAAGCCAGCTGTGTGAGTTAGAGTTCTTTCATTGTGATGCTTCTGACTACAGAGTCTGTCTGTCCTCAGCTGAAATCAGACTAGCTAGTTTTGGGCGTTGTTCTGTTTTGCAGTTTGTGGCAGGCGACACATGGCTGAACAAGATAAGAAGGGTTTTATTCTTGTGGTAGGGACATGCTGGGGCTGGGATGGAATTCTTCTATGTTTAGGCTCTGATTGGTCACTTTGGATATTCAGAAGTCTGTTATATCCTGTTATTATTTGCAGTTAAATTAACACATTGATTTACTCCCTTTTCTTCCCCTTCATCTTCTGTTCCACAACGCCCCCATCCTTTTTTTTTTTTTTTTTTTTTTTTTTTTTTAAGTCATAGTCATCCACCTAAAACCCAAACTATGTTCATGGTAGCTACTGTTTTTATGTTGTATATCTGAGCAGTTTAAAAAAACAAAAAAATTAAGTGGCTTATGAAGACATTAAGTTGCTTTGTAACTTCTGTGAGACCTGGAGACTATAGTTTTCAACTTTTAGAATCAGTGCGTAAAAAGTGGTAGAAAGGTCAGATTACTTTTCTTTAGCCTGCATTGGTTGCTGCATTTAGTCCTAAAATATATCCTAATTGTTTTCAATCTTCCCAGATGCCTTCTTTCCTTTAGGGGTCCTATAGCAATTGGAATTTCTTCTGAGAGGTGGAGTAGAGAGGGAGTAGAGAGAATGCTCTTTCAGGGGATTCAGTTAATGATCTTAGACCAGATAGTTTAACAATAAATGTTCAAGGACAGTTCAGGTCAGATTTTGTTTTAAGGGTCTTCCTTGAAATAAGTGGACCTTTGTCTTGTCTAACACTTATAATTTTTTGGTTTTTGATTTGTAGATAAGCAGAATTTTTTTTTGGTTGTTGTAATGACATTTTCTTAGCGCTGAATTCAGCTTTAAGTTTAACTTTTAAACGTGTGGAAACCTGTAACTTTATGTGCATATATCCAGTAATTACCGTTTTCATTCATGATACTTTTTCTGCCACAATTGCCATATAATGCCCAAAATGCCTTATAATGAGTTTTTTTATTTTTATAAAAGCAAACCTCAAGTATGTATGTTTTCACAGTTGCATGAGTCATCTGCAAGGTGGAATTATTCATAACATTTACTTGTAAAGTCAATCAGTTGATAAGTACAAAGTTGAAATTGGGCATGAAGATCACGTGCTAGCTTAGTATTCAGATTTATTTTGTCTTTTCTTTTAGTTGCTTAGTATAAAATCCTGATTCAAATAGGTTTCCAAATAGTACATTCATTTGTACAGTTTTACATGCGTGAACTTGTGCAGCCTAAAGTGAATTTTTAAAAGAAGAGTTCTAATCTTCCTGATTCATGGCACATTTATAAGATGTTCAAATTTATTCAGTGAAATAACAAGAGAAGCTTTATTTGAAATCATTACAAAAATATGTTAACCTGTTAAACACCCTTAACACATTTCGTTGTCTCCAGCAGTTAAATATAGTGTATAATATTGAGTTAGTGTGCATTTTTTTTTAAACTAAGTTGAGTTTTCATTGAAAATGAAATTTAAGGCAAATATTTATGGAACCCATGAAGCATCTCTGTGGAGCACTGTGATTCCGGGGAAAAGAGTTTGAAAGTTCAAGTGTGCGTGTGTGCGTGATTACTGCTTCCTAAAGTCCTCTAGAAATGGATGTGGATTGCCAGCTTACCAAACCGAAATGGGTATTTTAATGGCTCTCCAGAGTTAATTGGAGGGACTCTTTTACATCATGGTAGTCTGGCAAAGATACTAGAAATGTTTCTCATCACATAATTGCTCGTCTCCTAGAAATTGACCCTGCCACATTTTCAAGAATGGGGAACTTTACTTCATTTTGTCTCATCCATTAAAACTTGGTTTTGACATTTTAAAGCTTTATTTGAAGACATGTTCCTTTTCCTTTTAATCATTAGGAGTCTTCAAAATATTGCCACTTGAACTGAAACTTAAAAAGCAGCAAAATTATTTTTGTTTCCTTTTAAGTAAAGTAGCCTCATGTACGTAATAGTATGATGTGATTGTAGATAGTAGTTTGCCATTTACAGTGGTTTGAACTCAACCTAGGCCAGTTCATGTTTCCATCATTTACATACTAGAAAACTGAGGCTCATAGAATTTTAGTCAAGATTATAAAACTGGAAAGGACAGATCCAGGATTTTAACCACGATTTTCTGGCTCTCAAGTCCTCCATTTTTTCTCTTTATCTTATTGCCTTTCCATGTATATTATTTCTCTGTCCTATTTCCTTCAGTAACTTTCCAATGTGACTGAGACAGAGTTGGATTTTTCTCTTACAGGATGCTTTCTAGTACTTTATCCATTCTAATTTTAAATATCTCTAGGGGCTAAAACTTTCGTCACTTCCTCAGGAGACTGAAGAACAATCTGATAGAACTTGTAGTCAGGATGTTTTTCCTGATCTTTAGCTTAAACATTTCTTTTAAGTTGTCCCGTTACTTGTGTATACTTGCTGTAGCAGGTTAAATAATGCTGTCCTCCCGTTTTATGTTTATGTGGCTCTAAATGGTTCAGACAGTTATTCACCCTTCTCCTCTCCCCACCCTTATTCTTTGCTTAGCTAAGTTGTATGTTTTCTGTTGTTCGTTTGTCTAAAAATCAACCTTTCTGTCTTAAGTTTTTAAATTAGATTTTCCCTAATGACTCAAGTAGTGCAAAATGTGAATTTTCCTCTAGTTCTCCAAGTGCAAAATGTGATATTCTCTGTTGTTTTACCTGACTAAAATTCTCGAGCAGCAAGTTGCAACTTTAGTTTTACTTTGATTCAGGGGGTCTTCGATTTTCCTCAGTCATAGCTCCAAATTACAAGCAAAGAGATTCTCAAGATCATTTTATTCACTTTTATTTTAGACAGTTTTTAGGATGGATTTTGGAGATGTCACAATCAAAATAATATGGAAATTTATACAAACACCGTAATTACCAAATCAACTAATTAAGCAATTACTCATGTTATAAAAGGCTTTTTTACAAAGTGATTCTTTTAAATACGAGTGTCCCTAATGTAACAAGTTTTATTAATTATGTGACAAAAAGGGTAGGGAACAAAAATACTAAGTGTTAGGAACCACTGTTGATTGAAAATCAATCAGAAGAGAAGATAAATCATCACTGAACTTTTAAGGAAGTGAAGAGATGTGATTGTAGCTTTAAAGTAAAATATCTATTACAATATGGTAAGATACATCTGGAAGTGGTATTGGCCTCGTCCCCAAGAAGCAGACCTCCGGTCATAGCAGCAGTGGTGACCAGGAAGGTGAGGGGACACAGCTGTCAAAACTGTCAGCTGACTGGCTCTGGCAGAGAAGGTGGCTATCTACATGTGGCAGAATAAAATATTTTTTTTTTTTTGGCAGTGGTTTTTCAGTCTTTCTTGCTTTAAGTTGCATGTGTTTTTTTTCTTTTTTTGTTTATTGTTTTTTTCTCATATTTCCACATATTAGTAAACAGAAATAAACCTGCAATGCCTTAGCAGTATTTTTTCCTGGAAAAAAAAAAAAAGGCATAAAAAACGGTATTGTTAAAATTGAAATAGCATTTTGCTTACTTGCCTTTGTATTTACAGGAATCGTTACTGATCATGAGATAATAACAGAAGGAAAAATGAATATTTAAATGATATAAAATACATCAGATTATAGAATTCTTGACTATTTTATTAGTAACTCCTTTTCATTGACCCTAGTTTATTGTGTAATTATTGAAATAGATGTCTTCGTTCTTTTGTATTTTGCTAGTAATTTTGTTTCTGTAAATTTTAGAATTTTGGAAACATACCAAATTTAGGGCTTTTTAAATTTTCAATTTAGACTATCTAGGATACCAAAATAGCCGTGTATGAAAGAAGTTTTTAGAACGGCTTCTAACTCCAAGAGAAGCCTGTAGAAACTAGTGCCTGGAATACTTTTCAGCTTTTTGATTCTGCAGAGTACCACCATTCTACATGATGGTCCAAAAAGTATCTAAATTGCATATGCATATATATTATTGACTTTTAGTAAAATGCAGTAAGCTTACCTCATTGAATTGGCATGCACCGGTGCAGCTGACATTTTAGATTCATACCAAAACAGGATCTTTTACTAATTTATGTGCTGAGTCCTGGTTTTTGAGATCATAGTCACATGACAGGCCTGGGTGGCTTCCCAGTGTTGAGACAGGCAAATCTAATGGCCAGTGAAAAATTATTCTTCCTGTCTTGGGGCTGTAACAATTGACAGTGAAATTGGAAATATATAAGAAAACCTGGATTAGTTAATGTTTACAATTAAGTTAGCCGTTCGTTCCACTGCTTTTTCTGTTGAAGTTATGGAGCTTATTGTGGTCATTTAAAGATACTGCTCTGAGACTACAATTTTAGTTAAATATTACATGTGAATGCTGATTTTAGGTTCACACACTCATGAAATCAAAGAGGATATTGTAGGTCTTCCATGGATTTAACATTCAGTGGAAATATATGTGACTCTAATCACATAATGCAGAAGGTAGCTACCTATATCTTGTCCAGAAGAATAACACATCCCCAAAATACACTTACATACAAAATGGGAAATCCTGTGAAGGTGCTGAGACATGTGCTTCTATAGATTTTAGATCTGTTATCTTCCTGTGTTCCAGACACAGGCTTATATGTTGTGGTTTGCCCAGTATGGTCTCTGTGGTTTATTCAGAGGAAGTGGTTCTTGTGGGTGAAGGTCTGATCTTTTCAGAGATTGTTGGTGGCACATACAGTGTCAGCTTACTTCCTATTTTATTGGCTGTTTGGGCAAGACCGTCTCAGGCCAAGTACTGCTGAAGGGGTATTTTTTTTTACTGGCAGGATAAATGGTTATAATTTGTATAGTATCTACCTCTCAAGTGATATGAGGGTTAAATTAATGTTTGTAAAATGTTGAAGATTCCAGGATGAAAAATACAGACATGTTCCTAATCATGTTTGCAGGTTACTGGTCTGTTCAGCTATTGCTCAGTTTTAAGTAAAAACATGTTCATGTAGTAAAGTATTACTACATAAAAGTTGATTTTTGTAACCTTTCAAGTTTGTTGTTTAATCACCACAACAGTCACAGTTAGAATTTTTTTCCGACCCCCTTCCAATTCTTTATAATTTTACCCCAGATGGATTAGTTTTGGAGTAGATACCTTGTCTATAGTATGGTTAAGGCTTGTTCACTAAACTTAGCACCTAGAGCAAGCTTCTTGCCAGTTTCACTGACATATTAAAATAATGAAATTGAGAGAATTTCTTTTTGAGATAATGCCAGCACCATCCATATGTAGAACCCTATATAAGCTTAGTTGAAACCTAAAGGTGAGCCAACTGATAGAATTGCATATGTCGGGGCTGGCTGTAGCCCAGTGGATAGGGCGCCGGTACTCCACATGGGAGGCCCCGGGTTCGGTTCCCGGGGGCCTCTCGAGTGGGGCAGGCTGCTGTGGGCGGGGCAGAGCCACCATGGGCAGGGCAAAGCTGCCACGGGCAAGGCAAGTCGCCCACAAGCAGAATGGAGCTGCCCATGAGCAGAGCAGAGTCGCCCGCCAGCGGGGCAAGCCACCCGCGAGTGGGCAAGGCTGCTGCTGACCGGTGAGCTGACTCGGCGCTTCGCCGCAGCGGGGGGAGACAAACAGACACAGAAGAATGCAAAAAAATGAACACAGCAAGAACAAGCAGAAGGGGGGGGGGAGGATATGTTAAAAAAAAAAAAGAATTGCATATGTCACACTTCTAAATTTTTATTTTATTCTTGGCATCCATTTTTTGGGGGGAGGGGGAGAGACTTTCTTTAAAACTAAATTGTCAGCTAATTTTTGAGTTTCTGAGGATGGTTACAGTTCTTTTTTTTATTTTTAAAAATTTTTTATTAGAGAGGTTGTGAGTTTACAAAACAGTCACACATAATGTGCAGAATTCCTGAACATTACCCCTCCATCACCTTATATTGTTGTGGAACATTTGTTACAGATTATGAAAGAACATGGTCAGACTGTTACACTAACTATGGTACATTTTGTATCCTTGGTATAATTTTTCCATATACCCCCATTATTAGCGCTATGTTTTAGTATTGTACATTTGTTATAGTTCATGAGAGAGAACACTCATTCATATTTGTACTCTTAAACAGTCCATTTTCCACCACACGGCGGTTCACTGTATTATACAGTCCCATGCCTTGTACATTCTATCCAAAGTGTACACTCCATGGCTCTCACTTTCATCACAGAGTTCTGCAGTCATCACCCCAGTAAACCTTTGAGTGTTTTCTTTAGTCTAAAAGAAGAAAATCCCTTACCCCCCTATTATTGACTGTTAGCATTGATAGAGTACCTTCTTTGACATTGATGCAAGAATATTACAATATTGCAGTTAACTGTAGTCTATAAGTTACATTAATTGTATTTTTCCCATGCATCAGTATATTCTTTTTTTTTTTTTAAAGATTTATTTTTATTTATTTATATATCCCCCCTTGCTGCTTGTTCTTGCTGTGTTCATTTGCTTTGCATTCTGTGTCTGCTTGTCTCCCCCTGCTGCGGCATCCCGCCGAGTCAGCTTAACACGCGGCGGCCTGCCTGCTCGAGGAGGCCCCGGGAGCCGAACCTGGGCCTCCCATGTGGTAAACCAGAGATCTACCAATTGAGCCACAGCTGGTTCCCAGTATATTCTTACCACCTTGTTATAGCCATGTACATTTGTTGTAGTTCATAGAAGAATATTCTTGTATTTGTATTATTAACCGCAATCCTCATCCACCTCTGGGTTTACCATGTTATTCAGTCCCTAGATTGTTCTCTAGCTTTCTTTCATTTGACATTTATATCTCTATACTACCCCTTTCAACCACAATCCCTTTTATAAACCAGCCATGTTAATTCTGCTCACTATGTTACATACCATCAAGTCTATCCATTTCCATAATTTTACATTCGTGTTAATTAAAACTTCTACATACATTAAGCATCAGTTCCCCTTCTCAGTCCTCATCCTATCTTCTAGTAACCTATAGTCCAGGTTTTAACTCCATATGTTTATTTTTTCGTATTTAGTTCATATTAGTGAGACCATACAATTTTGTCCTTTAGTATCTGGCTTATTTTACTTAGTATAATGTTCTCATATTATCATATTATCCCATATTATCATTTGTGTCCCAATTTCATTTCTTCTTATGGCAGTATAGTATTCCGTTACATGTATATACCACATTTTATTTATTCATTGGTTGATGGACACTTGGGTTGTTCCCATCTTTAACAATTGTGAATAATGCTGCTATGAACATCGGTGTGCAAATGTCTGTGTCACTATTTTCAGTTCTTCTGCATATATTCCTAGTAGAGGGATTGCCGTATCACAGGGTAGTTCTATATTTAGCTTCCTGAGGAAATGCCAAAATGTCTTCCACCATTCTACATTCCCACCACAAGTGAAAGAATGTTCCTATTTCTCCACATCCTTTCCAGCACTTGTTTTCTGTTTTTTAAATTGTGGCCATTCTATGAGGTGTCAGATGATATCTCATTGTAGTTTTGATTTGCATTTCCTTAATAGCTAGTGATTTTGAACATTTATTTGCTCTTGGGAGAAATGTTTCTTTAAATCTTTTACCCATTTTTTAATTGGATTGCTTGCTCTTTTATTGTTGAATTGTATGATCTTTTTATATAGCATGGAAATCAAACCCTAACTGGATATGTGGTTTCCAAATATTTTCTCCCATTGAATGGACTGCCTTTTTACCTTTTTGACAAAGTCCTTTTTTTTTTTTTTAAATGTATTTT
>PVKH010031795.1:0-12265 GCA_004027955.1 Chaetophractus vellerosus
TCATCCCCTCCTCTCTCCCCCTCCCCTTCCTGCTTCTCTGACTGTGTGAATGGAAGAATGTGAGTACACAGTTCTTAGGGTGCAGCCTTATGAATTTATAGAAATCTGTGGGAACCGGGACCCAGCCAAGCATGGCACTGTGCTGTTGGCAAGTCCACGTGGAGATGTGCTGTCAGTGTAAAAACTAAAAGCAGGCAAAGCGTCTCGTTAACACATTTTTATATTGATTCGTGTTGAAATGATACTAGGTCAGATACATGGGTTAGATTAAATATGCCATTAAAATTAATTTTACCTGTTTCTTTGAACTTTTCTCAATATCACTACTAGAAAATTTAAAATCTCCTAGAGTTTCTGTCAGAAGGCACTGGTACGAAACCTTTCTGGCACTGCAAGAGTTTCTGCAGCCCTCCTAAGGCAGCAACTCTCTCCCCAAAGGAGCCACTGCTCCGGGCTCTGTCCCCGAGGACCAGTTTCGCTGACATCATATAAACATCATATAAATGGAATAATATAGGCCGTGCTGTCCTGGTCTCTATTCTTTGGGGTTTGTCCACATTGTTGGGTACAGTTCATTCTTTTTTGTTTCTGCAGAGTATTCCGTGTGGGACTGAACCGCCATTTATTCATGCATCCCTCTGCTGACGGACGTTCGGTTGTCCCCAGTTTACTTGGAGCAAGCTGCCTCGAGCTTTCTGATGTCCTTCAGAGGACCTCAGCATTCACATCTCCAGGAACGGAACTGCCAGTCACAGGGTGCACACGTGCTCAGCCTTAGGAGATGCTTCCAAAGGGATTTCCAAAGTGGCTGTGTGACTTCACAACAGGTAAGAGCGTCAACCGCAGCCTCAGTGGCACTGAGTTGTTCAGTGTTAGCCCTTCCAGGGAGACCGCAGTGGTACTGCAGTGTGGGTTTTTAAAGATATATTTATTTATTTACTTCTATCCATTCTTACCCCACACACACACCATTTTTGCTGTTTCTGTGTCCATTCGCTGGGCAGTTCTCTGTGTCAGTTTCCTGCCCTCTCTTCTCATCCTTCTCCTCCTGTCTTCACTGGGATTCGATCCTTGGAACCTCCGATGTGGGAGAGAGGCGTCCTACCGCCTGTGCCACCTCAGTTCCTGGTTTTTCAGTGCGTCTCGTCTTGGCTCTCCCTTGTGTCACTCTCCTGTTATGCCATCATCTTGCTGCGTGGCTCACAGGGCCTGGTGGCTCACGAGCCTTCCATATTTTTCTTTTTTTACTTTTACTGAGAGATCCCAGGGATCGAACCCAGGTCCCTCCATAAGGGAGATGGATACCCAACTATTTGAGCCACATCCATCCCCCACTGCAGCATGGTTTTGATTTGTATTTCCCAGAATAAAACAGAGCACATTCTCTTCATCCAATTTTTGGCCATTTGAATCCTCAAGTAATTGCTCAAAAATGTGCCTGCGGCCCTTCCACCACCGAGATTTGATGAGCTCTCGCGAGATTCCGGCCTCTTCCTAGGCTGGCGCCACCAGGAAAAGGCCGTGTTCAGTCCAGGGCCGAGACCTTGGAGCCCGAAGGCGAAAAGCCAGGTGAACTCAAGCCTGGCCTTTCTCAGGCTCCTCCTGAGCTGGAGATGAGCTCAGCCCTAAAGGCTCAGTCACGGGAGCTGAGGATAACAGCAGCCAAGGAAACTGACGGTGGTGGCCGGAAGGCTAGTATGATCTTCGTTCCTGTTTCTCAGCTCAAGTCTTTCCAGAAAACCCAAGTCTGGCTAGTACGTGAGCTGAAGAAAAAGCTCAGTGGAAAGCGTGTCCTCTTCATTGCTCCGAGGAGAATCCTGCCTAAGCCAGCTGGAAAAAGCCGTACAAGAAATACGCAAAAGCGTCCCAGGAGCCCGACTCTGACAGCTGTGCCCGATGCAATCCTTGAAGACTTGGTCTTCCCAAATGAAACTGTGGCAAGTGAACCCGTGGGCAACTGGAGGGCAGCCGGCATACAAAGGCTCGTGTGGACAAAGCACAGCAGAACAATGTAGGACACAAGGCTGGAATATTTTCTGGTGTGTTTTAGCAGCTCACTGGCAAGGAAGTTAACTTTGAATTTCCAGAGTTTCAGTTGTAAGCTGAAATGTCTAAATAAAGTATCACTCTCCAAAAAAAAAAAAAAAAAAAAGTGCCTACAAAAAAAATTCAGTTATCTGTTGTTTTTACATTGGTTTTTAGGAATTCTCTGTACATTCGGAATATTTGCCAGATAGCTGAATGACAAACATCTTCTCCCATCCATGGCTTGCCTTTTCACTCAATTCTTGTTTTTGAGTAACATGAAATCTTAATTTTAATGAATTTGAATGCATCAAGTTTTGATCAGTGTTTTTATGTACTCTTAAAGAATTCTCTGTCTACCCCAAAGTCATTAAGATATTCCTCGGTATTTTATTCAAAAATCTTTTTGCTTTTAGCTCTCACATTTAAGTCTATGCTCCATCATGAAGTGTTTTTTGTATTGTGTGAGGGAAGGGTCAAGGTTAATGTTCTTTTTATTTTTTTATATATCCTATAATGACCCAGGACAATGTATTTTATTTATTTATTTATTTATTTATGCATGCATGCATGCTCTTGCTGTGTTCATTTCTCTGCGTTCTTCTGTGTCTGCTCTGTCTCCCCGCGTTGCAGCAACGCCAAGCCAGGTCACCGCGCAGGCGGCTCTGCTCCATTCGCAGGCGGGTCTGCTTCTGTTCACAGGCGGCTCCGCTTCCATTCACGGCGGATCTGCTCCATTCACAGGTGACTTTCCCTGCCCGTGGGGGCTCCGCCCTGCCCGTGGCGGCTTTTTGCCCTGCCCACGGCGGCTCTGCCCCGCCCATGGAGGCTTGCCCTTCTCAAGGTGGTCTGCCCGCTTTGGAGAGGTCCCCGGGAACCGAACCCAGGGCCTCCCATGTGGTGAACTGGCGCCCTATCCACTGGGCTACAGCTGGCCCCCGACAATATATTTTAAAAATCATCCTTTCCTCCACTGGACTGCGGTTCTGCTTTGTTGTAAATCAGGTGATCATATATACCCATCTATGTTTAAGTTCACCTATGACCCTCCTTTTGTTGGCAGGGGCTGGGCATGCAGTCTGGCCCCCATTACGTACGGAGGCAGAGGGAGAAGGCTCCGGCCCCCTTAGCGTCATGTCTTCAGTGCCGGCAGCTTCCTGGCCACTGGTTCTATCCTCAATGGCCAGGACACGGCTCCAAGAGCAGGGCGGAACCGAGGGTCCAGTAGGTCCCTCCCCAGGTGCTTACAGCTTCTCTTTTGATTTCAGGTTTCTGGTCTACGCCCCAGGGCCGGGAGTTGTTGTAACCCCTCCTCTCTTTAATCACGCTGTAATTAATAACGGTGACTTTGTGCGTGTAAAGAAAGTTCACCTATGGAATCTTTCATTTCAGATATTGCATTTTTTAGCTCTAGACTTTCCATTTGTTTCTTTTATAGTTTCCAATTCTTGATTGAGATTTCCTATTGTTCATTACATTCTTGTTTTCTTTTAAATTCTTGAGCATAATACTAGTTTGTCTGGTAATTCCGTTATCTGTCATATCTGAGTTGGTTTCTATTGAATGACTGTTGTCCCCCTGGTAATGGGTCACATTTTTTTCATATATCTAGTAAATTTTTTTTTCTTAAAAGATTTATTTTATTTATCCACCCCCCTCGTTGTTTGTGGTCGCTGTCTGCTCTGTGTCCATTTGCTGTGTGCTCTCTGTGTCTGCTCGTCTTCTCTTTAGGAGGCACCAGGAACTGAACCCAGGACCTTCCACGTGGGTGAGAGGCGCTCAATCGCTTGAGCCACCTCCGCTCCCTGTCTAGTAAACTTTTATTGTATGCTGGACATTATGGATTCTACATTGCTGAGTGAGGAGATTGTATTGTTTTCCTAAAAGAGTACTGAGTTTTGTTCTGATGGAAAAAAGCTTGTGGGCTGACTGATGGTTTTGAGGCCTCTTTTTAAAGTTGGCTAGAGCAGTTGTGCTGTAGTCTTTTACTCTAGAGATGGATCAGCCCTGCTCCAGTGCATGCCTTCTTGGGGTTTCCAACGAACGCCTGCGGTGCTCCATGAGAGAGGCCTGTACACTCTGGCCACTTGGTCTCTGGGCGCTTCACAGGCCTGTGTACAATTCCGGCGGCAGTTCACCTGCCGCTGCCCAGGAATTGCTTTTCCCTCAGTAGTTGTTTGCTTGGCATTGTGAATGCTCTCCTACACCTGTACAGATTAATCTTCTACCAAAGGCGGGGACCCTGCACATCTGTAGCGTGCCTTCTCTTCACAGCCCCCTGCTCTCCAGGACTGTCCCCACAAATACAAGCTGCCTTGGCGTCCCAACACCCAGGCTCTCTCCTCAGCTCAGCAAGACCACTGCACTCGGCTTAGAGTTCTCCCCCGCTGCTGAGTCTGGGAAGCGACTCCAGGTGGAAACCTGGGGTGGGCACAGGGCTTGCCTCATTTCTGTCCTTTCACTCAATCATCGTGGTCTTGCACTGCCTTTCATAAAAAAATACACTTGGAAAAAGGCATAAACATGATAACAGAATCTGATAAGGAAAAGTGTAAGGAAAGAAAACGCAGGACTATGGCTCCTATTAAAACAGATGTAAAAATCCTAAACAAAATATCAGCTAATTGAATCCAGGAAAAATACAAAGGGCAATACATCATGACCAAGTGAAATTTATTCCAGGAGTGCAAGGGTGATTTAACATTAAAAAAATTTAAAAATGCAATTCAGCACATAAACAGGATACATTAAAAATCCATATATGCTCTGCAATTAATGCAGAGAAAGCATTTGAGAAAATTCCACAGTGGCCCATCATAAGAACTTTCAGCAAATTAGGAATAGAAGGGAATTTCTTTAATCTTATAAAGGGAAATCTACAAAAAAACTACAGCTAACATCATACTTATGGTGAAATACTGTAAACTTTCCCCCTGAAGTTGGAAACCAAGCAAGGATGGCCAGTCTCCTCCCTTCTCTTCAGTATTGTACTGGGGATCCTAGTCAACATTCAATAAAGCAACTAAAGGAAATAAAAGCCATCCAAATTGGAGAGGAAGAAATAAATTTTTCTTTGTTTGCAGATGACATAATTGTGTACATAAAAAAGCCTAAGGAATCAATAGGAAAATTACTAGCACTAATACGTGAACTTAGCAGTGTTGTAGGATACAAGCTCGATATTCAAAAATCAATTGTATTTCCATAAACTATCAATTATCAATTAGAAAATGAAACTTATAGAGCACCTTCACAATGAAGGAAATGAATATACACATCCAGGAAGCTCAATGAACTCTAAACAGTATAGATGCTAGGCCTAGAACAAGACACATTAAAGAGAAATTATCAAAATCCAAAGACAAAGAGGGGATTTTGAAATCAAGTGACAGGCGACTTGCCACATCCTAAGATTAACAGCGGATTTTTCACAAGAAACCATGAAGTCCAAAAGACAGTAAGATGGCATGTTTAAAATCCTTACAGAACAATTTAAAAAAAAAGAAAAAAATCGAAAAATAAATAATAAAATCTTTAAAGAAAAAAACTGTCAACCAAGAATTCTATATTCAGCAAAATTATCTTTCAAAAATAAAGAAATGTATACTTAAAGATACATAAAAGCTGAAAGAGTTCATTACCAGAAGACCTGCTGGACAAGACATGCTAAAGGGAGCCTTCAGGCTGAAATGAAAGGGCACTAGACAGTAACTCAAAGCCATAGGAAGAAATAAAGAACATTGGTAAAGTAACTACGTTTTACATTTATATTTACCTATATAAAATCCTATATTAGTGTATTTTTTGGGTAACTGCTTTTTCCCTCCCCCCATATTATCTAGGCAAATGTGTAAAATAACAATTTAAAATCTATGTTAATTGGCATACACTGTAAAAAGATGTAGTTTTTCACAACAGCAATATAAAGAGGGAGGGATGAAGATATGTAGAGAGTTCGATGTGCAGGAATAGAGACTGCAACTAGGTTGGTACTAGTTAGTCTGAGATGTGCATTGTAATTATAAAGGCAACCACCAAAAGGGTAAATAAAAACATAGAGAAAAGGAAGTAAAGGAATCAAAATTATATGCAACAAAAAAAGCAACTGAATTTTCTAAAAAGGCAGTAATGGAATAATTGAGGAAGAAAAACATACAAGACAGACAAAATCAAATATATAAATAACAGAAGTAAATGTTTCCTTCTCAGGTATTACCGTAAATGTCAATGGATTAAACTCCCTGTATTAGTCAGCCAAAGGGGTGCTGATGCAAAATACCAGAAATATGTTGGCTCTTATAAAGGGTCTTTATTTGAGGTAGAAGCTTACAGTTACCAGGCCATAAAGCCTAAGTTACTTCCCTCACCAAAGTCTTTTGCCACGTGTTGGAGCAAGATGGCTGCCGACATCTGCCAGGGTTCAGGCTTCCTCTTCCTCTCTTGTCTCCGTGGTCCCAGCCTCATACAATATCAGCTGTAGGCTGGGATAAGACTTGTCTCTCTTCTGGGGTTCGGTGCTCTCTGGGCTCAGCTGCTCTGCTCTCTCCACAAGGTCAGCTGTAGACTACCAGGCAAACAGCTCGTCTCTCTTCCCAGGACCTCTGCTGTGTCTAATGGAGCCTTCTCTCCTTCCTCACGTATCTACTTCTCTGTGTGTTTACCTCCTGGGGATCCAATATCAAAAGTCTAACTTTCTCCTCTGCCTTGTCGTTTCCCACTGACGTGGCCCCATCAAAGCCTCAATCATTATTTACTCAAGTAAAAGTGAAACCTCTAAATCCAATATAATCTAATATGCCCAGAGGGACAGAACAGTTTACAAACATAATCCAAAACCTATTTTTGGAATTCATAAACAATGTCAAACTGCTACACTTCCTTACTAAAAGACAGAGATTGGAAGATTGGATGAAATATTCATTTGCTGTCTACAGCAGAATTACCTTAGATATAAAGCTACAAAAGGTATGAAGGTAAAAGGATGCAAAAAGATATTCTTTGCAAAGAGTAACAATAAAAGAGAGTCAGAATGGCAATATTATTGTCAGACAAAATAGATTTTAAGTCAGAGAAGTTTACAAGAGACACACAAGGATATTATATATAGATAAAATGTTCAATTCAACAACAAGATATAACAGTTATAAATGAAAATGCACCTAACAGAGCCCCAATATATATGAAACAAAAATGGACAGGATTGAAGAAAAATAGATAGTTCTACAATAATAGTTGGAGACTTTAATACAACACTTTCAAAAACTGAGAGAAAATCTACACAGAAGATCAATAAGAAAATAGAGGATTTGAGCAACACTAAAAAACAATTACACCTTGCAGAAAGATATAGAAAAAACAACCTCAGAGTTGCAGAATGCAGAACACATATTCTTTTTTTTAATATGATGTTCAATCTTAACAACTTCTGGCATTTTTTTTAAGATTTATTATTTATCTATTTATCCCCCCCCACCCCGCTGCCACTTGTGCTCACTGTCTGCTCTGTGTCCATTTGCTACACGTTTTTCTGTGTCTGCTTGTCTCCCTTTGTTGCATCATCTTGCTGTGCTAGCTCACCACGGGTGTAGGCCGTCAGCTCTCCGCAGGTGCGGGCCAGCTCGCCTTCACCAGGAGGCCCCAGGAATCAAACCCTGGGCCTCCCATATGGCAGTCGGGAGCCCAATCGCTTAAGCCACATCTGCTTCCTCACTTATTCTTTTTTTATTTGCTTTACCCACATATTCTCTTTAAATGCACATGGATCATTCTTCAGGATAGACTATATGATAGGCAAAAAATACAATCCCAATAAATTTTAAAATATTTAAATTTAAATAAACAAATAAATAAATAGAAATCATATGAAGTATCTTCTCTGACCACAGTGTAACAAAGCTAGAAATCAACAACAAAACGAAAACTAGAAATTTACAAATATGTGGAAATTAAACAATACACTATTAAAAACCAATGGTCAAAGAAGAAATCACAAGGGAAATTAGAAAATACTTAGTGATTAACAAAAACAAAAACACAACATACCAAAACTTATGGTATCAAGTGATGGCAGTGCTCACAGGGAAATTTATAGCTGTAAATGCCTACATTAAAAAAGAAGAAGGGCCCGGCTAGATAGCTCAGTGGATAAAGAGCATGCTGGGGTACCACATGGGAGGCCCCGGGTTCGGTTCCCGGGGACCTCTCCGAGAGGGCGGACGGCCTTGAGAGGGGCGGGCCGCCGTGGGCAGGGCGGAGCCGCCCTGGGCAGGGCGGGAAGCCGCCACGGGCAGGGCGGAGCCCCCACGGGCATGGCAAAGTCACCCGTGAAACATGGAGCTGCCGCCTGCGAACCGCCACGGAAGCCAGGCAGCCCGCAAAAAACATGGAGGACTGCTACCCGCAAATCATGGAGCAGAGCCGCCCATGAAAACGGAATGGAGCCACCCTCGAACGGAGCGAGCCGCCGTCGCGGAGAGCCGACTCGGCCCGTCGCCGCAAAAATGGGGGGAGACAAGTAGCAGACATAGAAAGACGCAGAAGAAGGGACACACAGCAAGAGCAAGCAGAAAGGGGGGGGATATGTAATAAATAAAAAAAATAAAAAATAAAAAAGAAGAAAAGATGACAAATCAAGAACCTAACTTTACATCTATAGGAACTAGAAATAGAAGAGCAAACTAAATCTAAAACAAGCAGAAGGAAGGAAATACTAAAGAACAGAGCAGAGATGAATGAAACTGAGAACAGAAAAACAATAGAGAGAATCAATGAAACCAAAAGTTGTTTCTTTGGAAAGATCAATAAAATTGACATTCCTATAGCCAAAAAAAAGAACATAAATCACTAAAATCAGGAATGAAAGCAGGGACCTTAGAGAAATAAAAAGAATTATCAAAAAATACCATGGGAAGTAGATGTGGCTTAAGCAGTTGGGCACCCACCTACTACATGGGAAGTCCCGGGTTTGGTTCCCAGTGCCCCCTAAAGAAGATGAGCAAGACAGTGAGCTGATGGGACAAGATGATGCAACGAAGAGACACAACAAGGAAACACAACGGCACAAGCAGGGAGTGGAGGTGGCTCAAGCCATTGGGAACCTCCCTCCCACATGGGAGGCCCTGGGTTCAATTCCCAGGGCCTCCTGGTGAAGGCAAGCCTGTCCTGGCGTGGTGAGCTGACAGCCCGCATGGCGCAGTGAGCTGGCGCAGCCAGATGACCCAACAAAAGGGAGACAGACAGACACAGAAAAATGCAAAGCAAATGGACACAGCGAGCACAAGCAGCAAGGGGGTGAGGGGAAATAAATAAATAAATAAATATATTTTTTAAAATAAAAAAAATAAAAAAAGAATTAATACCAATCCTTCTCAAACTCTTCCAAAAAAATAGAAGAGGAGGGAATTTATTCTATAAGTCCAGCATTATCCTGATATCAAAGCCAGATAAAGACAACAAAAGAAAAAAGAAAATTAGAAACCAATATCTCTTATGAATAGTAAGTGTCTTGGGGTAGGTCTATTAAGATTTATTCTGGGGGGCCAGCTGTATAGCCCAGTTGGTGGGGCACCGGTTTACCACATGGGAGGCCCCGGGTTCGGTCCCCGGGCCTCCTCGAATGGGCGGACCACCTCGAGAGGGCAAGCCAACACGGGTGGGGCACGCTGCCGCGGGCAAAGGCAAGCCCCCACGAGCAGGCGGGCCGCCGCGCGGGTGAGCTGACTCAGCAGGTCGCCCCAGCGGGGGGAGATAAGCAGACACAGAGGAACGCAGAGAAAAATGAACACAGCAAGAACAAGCAAAGAGGGGGGATGTATAATAAATTAAAAAAATAGTAATAACAGATCTTTAAAAAAAAAAGATTTATTCTGTTTGGACTGCATTGTCCTTCTTGGATAATGATATTATGTCTTTCATAAGGGTTGTGAGGCTTTCGGTCATTATTTCCTCAAATATTCTTTTTGCCCCTCTCCATTTCTTTTCCCTCTGGGACACTGATAATACATATGTTTGTGCATTTTGCATTGTCATTCAATTCCCTGAAACCCTGTTCCATTCTTTCCATTCTGTCCTCTTTCTGTTCTCCTGTCTTTTCCAGTATGGATGTTCTGTCTTCAAAATCACTAATTCTGTCTTCGAGCAATTAAAATCTGCTCATATGTGCCTCTAATGGTTTGTTTTTTGTGGGTTTTTTTTGAGGTACCAGGTCTGGGCATTGAACCAAGGACCTCATATGTGGGAAGCCGGTGCTCAACCACTGAGCTACAACTCCCTCTAATGTATTTCTTTTTAAGAGATGCTGGGCATTGAACCCAGGACCTCATACATGGGAAGCAGGTACTCAACCACCGATCTACATCCACTTCCCAATGAGAGTTGGTTTTTCATTTGCTTATTTTGTTTTTAGGAGGTACTGGGGATTGAAACTTGGACCTTGTACATGGGAGGTAGGCACTCAACTGCTGAGCCACATCAGCTCCCCTGAGTTGTTCTGTATTTTGTTTGTTTGCTTGTTGTTTGTTTTTGTTTTTAGGAGGCACTGGGGACTGAACCCAGGACCTTCCATGTGGAAGCAGGTACTCAACTGCCTGAGCCACATCCACTCACCTCTAATTTTTTTTTTTTTTTTAAGATTTATTTTATCTATCCCCTTCCTCGGCGTCTACACTTACTGTCTGCTTTCTGTGTCCATTTGTTTTGTGCACTGGGAACTGAACCTGGGACCTCCCATGTGGAAGAGAGGCGCTCGATCACCTGAGCCACCTCAGTTCCCTGGTTTGTTGTGTGTATCATTGTCTTTCCTCATTGTGTCTCTTTGTTGCATCATCTTGTTGCATCAGTTCATCGTGCCTGCCCATCTTGCCAGCTCTCTTCTCCAGGAGGCACCAGGGACTAAACCCAGGACTTCCCATGTGGCAGGTGGAAGCCCAATCGCTTGAGCTTCATCTGCTTCCCCCCTCTAACGAATTCTTTATCTCCTCCACCATATCTTTCATTCCCATAAGGTCTGTTACTTTTCTTTTCAGGCTTTCAAATTGTTCTATATGCTCACCCAGTGTCTTCTTAATATCCGTTATCTCTTTAGTCATATTTTCCCTCAACTCCTTGAATTGATTTAGGAGATTTGTGTTATTATCACTGATTGTCTTAAATCCTGTATCTCTTCAGGATATTTGGTTTGTTCCTTTGGCTGGGTCATATCCTCTATGGCTTGTAATTTTTTTCTGATGTCTAAGCATCTGACTATGTTGCTGAATTTACTCTGATGGCCAATTTCTCTCTCTTACCTAGTGTTGTTTTTTTTCACAGCTCTTCTTTGATATTCGGTTCAACTTACTCTGCGTCTTTAAAAGTGCCCAGCTTAAGTTAGCAAAACCGGGCCAAGGGGAAATGGATGAAGCTCAAGCAATTGAGCTCCTGCCTACTACATGGGAGGTCCCAGTTTCAGTTCCCAGTGCCTCCAAAAGACGACGAGCAAGACAGCAAGCTGACGCAATAGGCTGGTGCAGTGAGCTGACGCAACAAGATTATGCAAAAAGAGACATAAGGAGGAAAACATAATGAGAGACACAACAGAAGCTGGGAGTGGAGGTGGCTCAAGCGATTAGGTGCTTCCCTCCCACATGGGAAACCCTGGGTTCGGTTCCTGAGCACACATCGAACAAGCACGCAATGAACAAGCACGCAACCAACAGACAGCAAGCACAAAACAAGGGGGTAGGGAGAAATAAATAAATAAAATAAATCTTTTAAAAAAGGGACTCACTGGGTTTCCTTGCAATGAGTAGAAAATTTCCCTTCTGTCCCTTGTCACAAGTTTAAAAACCTCACAGCTTGTATAATGTAACCATTTGGGGTCCGCTTTTAACTTGGACTAGTGTAACTCCTTCATGCAATAAACTGAAAAGAGCCAAAAAAAAAAAAAAAAGGGACTCACTAATGAGGCACAGATTTTCTCCCAGGGGTGGGTAGAGACTTAAAATCAGTTTTTCTCTGTGCAATTTCCAGGCTGGCCAGCAGGTGGTGCTGGTGGGCACACCTTTGGACAGCAGTGTTTCTTTCAGTCTCTGGTTTATTGTGTTTTGGTCTGGCTGGAGCCCAGATTCAAAGCAGGCTCTGCTGGCCAAACACTGAAGAGAAGGGCCCCGACTACCCCTCCCTCTTCCCTTGTAACAGCTGACAGGGAGGAAGATGTCTGTTCCCCTCTTAGTCAGCTGCAGTGAGCCAGGGTTTTTGTCTTAGG
>PVKH010031796.1:0-12270 GCA_004027955.1 Chaetophractus vellerosus
TGCATAAAGTTAGAGGGCCAATATTTTTTATTATTCTAGGTATATTTGTTTGCTATAGGTATACATTTATATGTTAACCGATCAGCTAAATTAATCTTTCTTTGGCTCATCACTTCTCTGATTAAATCCTAAGTACCCTTTGCATATAATATGTTGTAGGTGAATCCAGTCCATGATTCAACAGTTCATTTTTTAAGCCTAAGTGCAAAAATATATTTGCTTCCCAAAAAATATCTTATTGCCATATTAAGCCATTTCTTCTAGATTATTGGAATAATTTTAAAAATAAAGCATTGTCTAAAAAAAATAAACATTCAGAAAATAAAATCAAACAAAACACCAGCCACAGGAAAAGCAGGAACTCAAATGAGAATAGCCATTAATGCAGGTGGTAATCGTAATATTTCCTAGCATTGAAAAAGTATAGACATACTCCTATCAACTCTAGTACTAACTATGGGTTCAAATAGAAGGGGCAGAAGAGCCATGTGTAGAGAAACCACAACTGAGTCCAACTCTGTCACCCTGGGGAGCATAAATTCCAAGGTAGGGCCCACTGGCAGGGCACCAAACTCCTGAGCCTTCTGCCCTGCCTATAGTGTCTGGATGTCTCCAGAGCCCCCAGGAACCCCCTATTTGAGGCAATATTCACTTTGGCAGTCAATGAGATCCTGCTGAGATGTGCATAAGTGTAAGGTCTGGAATTACCTCCTTACTCACTTTGAAGTTTCTTAGCCATATAAACTCGTTTCTCTTTAACCTTTCACCCTTTTGGTTAAGGTCTTTTTCCAGTGGCATTGCTAGTTGGTACAACTGCAAGCAAGATTGCCCCATCCATCTATCTGCCCCATGGGATCTAAGCCCCCTCTCAATTAGAGGTGGAGTAGGAATCACCATCCCAGAATCCTCAGGATTGGGGAATGAACGATAGACTAGAGTAGACTTCCTGGTATTCTACTACAGACACTGTGATTCTAGCAATGGCAGAACTGTTATCATTGATGTGGAGGCAGTGGCCACTGGAGGTTCTGAGGGGAGGGAGAGGGAAAATAGGTGTAATATCGGGGCATTTTCAGGACTTGAGAATTATCCTGAATGACATTGCAATGACAGATACAGGTCATTATATATCTTGTTATAACTTACAAAAATGTGCGGGAAAGAGTGTAAACTACAATGTAAACTATAATCCATGCTTAGTGGCAATGCTGCAAAATGTGTTCATCAAATGTACCACACTAATGAAGGATGCTGTTAATGTGGGAAAATGTGCAAGGGATAGGAAGCGGGACATGTGGGAAGCCCCATATTTTTTACGTAACATGTATAGAATCTAAGTATCTTAAAAAAAATTTTTTTATGTATATTATAAAAAAAGAAAGAATGAAAGAAAAGTCACCAGGAGCAGCCAGAAGCCAGAAGTCAATGGAACTCTGAAGAGAAAGAAGTTGTTGCCACGTATATTGCCATGTAACTGAAAAGCCAGGGAATCCCAAAGATTGACAGCCAGCCAGAGGATGCTGAGCCTAGAAGGAAGCAAGATTTCTAGCCTCTGAAACAGTGAGCCAATGAATTGCTGTTGTTAAGCCAACCCCTTGTATGGTATTCAAACTGTATTAGTTTCCTGACTGCTAAAATGTGTATCATCTTATATTTTCTCTCCTTTTTTATTTTTATTTTTTGTGCTAGGCTTTTTTTAAAATATATTTTTTCTAAAAGATGCTTAGATTACATGAAATATTACATAAAAAATATAAGGGATTCCTATATGCCCCACTGCCCACACCTCCCACTTTTCCCCACATGAACAACTTCTTTCATTAGCATGGAACATTCATTGCAATTGATGAACACATTTTGGAGCATTGCCACTAAGCATGGATTATAGTTTACACTGTAGTTTACACTCTCTCTCCCACTCAATTCTATAGGTTATGGCAGGATATATAATGACCTGTATCTGTCACAGCAGTGTCATCCCAGTCAATTCCAAGTCTCAAAAGTGCCCCCATATTATACTTCTTTATCCCTCTCCCTGACTTCAGCATCTCCAGTGGACACTGTCTCCACATAAGTGATATAATTTCTTCCATTACTAGCATCACAATAAGTTTATAGTAGAATACTAGTCAGTCCACTCTAGTCCATATTTTATTCTCTAATCCTGAGGATTCTGGGATGGTGATGTCCATTCCACCTCTAGTTGAGAGAGGGTTTTGATCCCATACAGCTGATGGATGGGACTCTCTTGCTTACAGTTGCAGACTCTCTGGGTTCAGGGCCCAGTTGGCATATGGACAGCCCAAAGATTCAAGTCTCTTGGCATACACCTACCAACACCAGCACCAACTGTAGGTTCAAATAGAAGGGATAGAAGAGGTATTTATAGAGAAGTCACAATTGAGCCCAACTCTGTCACACTCGGGAGCACAAACTCCAGGGGAGGATAGACCAGTGTGTCAAGCGCTCCGTGTTGTTGTAAATAACTAAGAATCTTGTCCTTCAAGGAGTGAAGCCTGGTGGTCGCTGTGGACCCTGAGGGGAGGGGGAAGGAGGAATAGAATAGATGGAAGAGGGGGTATTTAGGGGACAATGGAAGTGTTCTGCATGATCTTGCAATGATGGATACAGGGCATGTTAAATTTCAGCAAAAATTTATAAAAGTGCATGGTCTAAAAGGTAAACCATAATGTATACCATTGACCATGGTTAGTAGCTATATTTCAATCTTTGTACATCAGGTGTAAAAAATGTACCATCCACACATAAAAATGTTATTAATACAGGAAGGGGGGAAAGGGGGAGGATGTTGGGTATATGAGAGTCCTATATATTCTGTATGTGACTTTACTGTGACCTCAAACTTCTTTGTAGACAAAATGGAAAAAAGTAAGACACTGGGGAAGAAATGGAAGAAAATGTCACAGTACATACAGGACAACAGATATATACAGTGATGAAAGGCAAAACGTCAAAAAAATTCTTTTTAATATTTTTCATTTTTTTAAGATCCAAATTTAAAAATTTAATTTAGTTTTAGTTTTTCTAAATTATTATGTATTTTATTTCTTATGTTTAAACCTATCGTTATTTCATTTTCCTATTAATTGTACTTGGCGATATTCTTGGCTTCATTTTTGAAGAAGTTAGAACTGCGGCCAGGGAGGATCATTGGTATGGTGTCAGTGATGGGGGATGCATGGGAGGAAGTTCACCTTGGCATACATATAAGGTATATAAGTGTGTTCAAATGTTCATGGGGCATTGTCTCAGTGGGTAGAGATTCAAACAATAACCAAAAACATATTGAACTCCCATCCTGGAGAGCTCTGCCACATTCTCTAATGGAACAGAAACAATCCCCCTGAGTACAAGGACAATGTCTAGTGAAGAAGGATGGTCCATTGATGGGGCCCTTGATATTGATGACTATGCTTATGAGCCTTTGCTCTTGAAACTGAAACTTAGTCTAGTTTTGTAGGGTCCTAAGAGTTGCCTCCTGAGAGCCTCCTTGTTGCTCAAATGTGGCCTTTCTCTAAGCCAAACTCAGCATATAAATGCATTACCTTCCTCCCTAGCATGGGACATGACTCCTGGGAATGAGCCTTCCTGGCACTGAGGGATTACTACCAAGCACCAACTAGCCATTCAACTGGAAAAAGACCTTGAATAAAAGGGGAAAAGGCAAAGACAAATGAGTTTATATGGCTAAGAGACTTCAAAGTGAGTTGAGAGGTCATCCCAGAGGTAATGCTTATGCACATCTCAGCAGGATTGCTTAGACTGCCAAAGTAGATACTACCCCAAATAGTGGAGCTCCTGAGGGCTCTGGAGACACCCAGATCCTATGTCATGGCAGATAGTTCCAGAGTTTGGAGAGATTTTAATTTTTTATTTGTCATAGTTATTGATATGAATCATATATTGTAAAGATAATTTATTCTATATTTTTGAATATGTTGTTTCCATAGGAAGCAAATGCATAGCCACACATTTTGTTCTTTCACTTTTTTCTAGTTTTATAATGTGAAATATTATTTCTTCCATACTATGTTCCAAATTATGTTTTAAGAAAAAATCTATCTGGACCTTCTAAGGGTTTAGATGTGATATGGTATATTGTCTGTTACTTCCCACCATTTCCACTTAATATCTCTTTGTCTTTGCACAAAGTTTCACTTTGCAGATAAGAATTAGTTGAAGCTATGGACAGTAGTGTGCTTTTCTTGTATGCACCTACATTTTACTGGCATTTACTTGAAATTCCCATAGGAACTGCTCCTTGATTTCTAAGGTTATCATTCTTATTTCTCTGGCCACCTCCAATAAAAAATTATAGCACTAAAAAAGGGGGATAGATTATTCACTTAATGAATGCAATAGGTGGCTACTTATCGGGAAAGAAATATAGCAAGAGTCCTAGCTCTCACAGTGCACGCTATACATTTTAGTTAGATTAAGTTATATGATCATAAAAGAAAATTTAAAAGATTATTTTTTATAATCTCATAGTAGAAAAGGCCTTTCTAATCAGAAAATATCTTTTCTCCAAGGCCAGAAACCATGAGGTTGACATATAGGACCTCTTATAAATTCAATATAAAGACAAAATTAACACCAAACAATAAACAGGGGTATTTGCAACATAAAGAGCTCCTAAGGTCAATTCATTTTATATACAATAGAGCTTAGAAATTATGACACAGTAAATTCAAAAGGGTCATTATATATAATTATATGGTATATAATAATATTTAATATACTGTGAAGTGCATAAAGTCACAAATGGTAAAAGATATTTGATATAAAGTAAAGATATAACTTAAAATGTTTTAATCTATCAAATTGGCAAATTTGTATTTAACTGCTAATTCTTAACTGATAATTGATGGTATTTAACATAGGGTTTGTGGAAATGGGCACTCTCATACACTCTTAAACATAATATGACATCACGGAAATTGGTAAAATTATCTGGTTTTTAATAGTGAACACTGAAAAAAACCCATAAAAACTCTCAAAAGGGCATTAATAAAATAAATATCCATAAACTATAGTGATAAGGGGAGCAGATGTGCCTCAAGAAGTTGAGCGCCTCCTTCCCACATGGGAGGTCCAGGGTTTGGACCCCAGTGCCTCCTGAAAATAAAAACAAAAAACAAGCAAGCAAGCAGGCAAGCAAACGAACAAAAAAAAAAAATCCAACTCAGGGGAGCCAATGTGGCTCAGTGGTTGAATGCCGACTTTCTGCATAAAAGGTCCTGGGCTCAATCGCCGGCCCTGGTACCTCAAAAAAAAAAAAAAGTATAGTGATAAACAGTAATTGAATTATAATATAATTATATATAGTTTTAATATAAGTTTGCATGTAGGTTACATGTTAATGTATGGAATTAATTAGACTTAGAAGGGAGATATTATAAAATGACCTAATTTTTCTACGAAATTATTGCCCTTAGAAAATAGCTGACCCCATAACTTTTCTGGTCACTTCTAGATATTAATTAATAGCCTCTTTTGCTAATGAAAATTGAGCAAAGCACAATATCATGGCTTCATTCTACCATGCATTGTTATAACCTTTCTCCTCTCTCAGCTTGGATTCAGAAGCCTACAGTTTCCAGGCTGCTATGACAAATACCACAGAAAGGGGTGGTGTATTAGTCAGGGTTCTCTTGGGAAACAGAATCAACAGGAGATATCTGTTAATAATATAAGATTTTATAAGAGCCTCTCACGCGACTGTGGGGATGCACAAGTCCAGGTTCTGCAGACAGGCTGAGAGCCAGGGGCTCTGATGAAAGACAAATGAAAGGTCCTTGATGAGTTTCTGGGAGAAGCTGGCTGTCCAAAGACGAGCTGGGAAATTCTCTCTGAATGTTGAAATCACATCCCCTTTAAAGCAGTCAACTGATTGGATAAAAGCGTCATCCATTCCTGATTCAATCTCCCTGATTGATGCAGATGTAATCCATGCAGTAAACTCACTGGTGATCGAAGTCCATAAATGCTCTTGTATTACAATTAGCCCAGTGCTTGCTGGACCTAATACCTGGACACAGTTACCTGGCCGAGTAGACACATGAGCCTCACCATCACAGGTGGCTTAAACAATGGGAATTTATTGGCTTATGGCTTTTGAGCTAGAAGTCCAAGATCAAGGTGTTGCTTTCTCCCCAAAGCCTGCAGCATTCTTGCACTGGCTGCCAGCAATCCTTGGCCTGTGTCTGCTTGTATTTCTGCCTTGCATCACAGGATGCTTTCCTGTTCTTTCTCTTCCGGGTTCTGTTGAGTTCCAGCTTTCAGCTTCCAGGTTCTTACCTTGGCTTTCTCTTAGTAAGACCTGCAGTACAGGTGTACCTCGTATTATTGTACTTTGCTTTATTGCACTTCACAGAAGTTGCTTTTTTTCAAATTGAAAGTTTGTGGCAACCCTGCACCAAGTAAGTCTACTGGCACCATTTTTCCAACAGCATGTGTTCACTTTGCGTCTTGGTCACATTTTAATTAAGGTATGTACATAGTTATTTTAGGCACAATGCTATTGCACACTTAATAGACTACCATACAGTGTAAGCAAAACTCTTATATGTACTGGAAAATCAAAAAAAACCCATGTGAGTTGCTGTATTGCAATATCTGCTTCATTGCAGTGTTCTGGAACTGAACTTGGGATATCTCTCAGGTATGCTTGCAATAGAATTTAAACCCGTCCTGATTCAGTTGGGCCCGTCTCAACTAAAAATAACATTTATAAAAGGTCCTATTTACAAAGGGTTCACACAGGAATGGGGTTCAGATTAAGAACATGCTTTTTCTGGGGTACCTAAGTCTACCTACCACAGAAGGCACGGTGCATATTGTTGTCAAAGTTGTAATACGGCGTCCGGGCTTTCTCCGTGTTGAAATAAAACTAATAAAATGCTGCCTTCCTCGTGAAGCAATTATGAGGAATCTTCAAAGGTCTTGGGCTGGACGTCTCTCAATTGCTCTTCCTGATGCCAGAAACATTTCTTCTGGAGAGCTACTCATGACTTTGCCCTCCGTTGCTGCTTTCAGGAGTGCACCCCTTCAGCTCCGCCGCCCCCCCCAACACACACAGCGCTCTATTCATGACCTACCCACAGACAGTTATTTCCACAAAGCTTTCTAGGACATTCCAAGTTTAGCACCCCTCAGAGGCGTCCACACAAGGCACACATGAATTTGCAATCTGCATTGCTGCCAGCCTTTATGTGTCACCTGAGTTCCTCCGACAGGAATCTGAAACCAGGTCTGTTTCTCTTTACCCCCAGCGGCGGGTAACGTACGTCAGTTGGTTAATGGCTCGCTGATATTCCCCCCCCCCCATGTGGCTTTGGAAATGGCAATGCTCACCTCTTATGTGGGGAGGGATGAAACCCATGTTATACCACCAATCTTCTTCAAAGAAATTCTCACTATGGTGCCTCCTACAAAGTCCTACTTCTTTGCTATAGACTGAATAGAATATAATGGTGGCCAAACAGGTCTGGGGTCAAGAAATGTACGAGATGCCACATTACCTTCAAACAGGGGTACTTGGAGTATTTTCTTCTCTATTTCAAAACCTTACTAAATATGTTGAAAATCCCTTATTGATATGATGTTAAATTTGTGTGTGCAGACATGTGCGTATAGTTTTGCTCTGTTGTTGAATGAAAACAGTTTCAGAACAATTTTACAAGAACATTCTTAGGATTGTGAGAATTTATGTATTTATTGTTTTTCACATATGTTAAGAGTGGCTTCCTCTATTCAATTAAATAATTACAAATTTATAAAAATGAATAATATAGTCCAATTATCTATTACCATGTAACAAACAAGCTACCCTGAAAGAGTGACTGAAGACAATAAAAATTATTTATTTTGTTTGACTAGACTCAGCTAGGTAGTTCTCCCTCAGGATTCCTCATGAGGTTGAAGTCAGATGATGCTTGGGCTGGGGTCCCTTGAAGTTTCCTTCATTCGCTTTTCTACTTCCTAGAATGGGAAGCCTCAAACAGCTGGTTGCCTAAATATCTGGGGCTCCATGGGCTTTTCTCTGCACCTCCAGTCTCTCTCAAATAGTCTCTTTACGTAGCACTCACCCCACATGGCAGCCTTACAGTGTCGGAACCCTCCCAGAATGAGTGTCCCAAGGGAGAGAGTCGAGCAGAAGGTGAATAGACTTTCACAACCCAGCCTTGGAAGTCTCACAGTGTCACTTTCATCACATTTGATTTGTTAAAAATAAGTCATAGACACTAACGCATATTAAAAAGGCGAGGATGAGACTCCACCCCCTTGATAGGGAAGTATCAATGAATTTGTGGAAATGTTTTTAAAATACCACTATTTATTATTTTTATAAATAAATGATTGAATGAATGAATGAATAAATAAATACAAAAGCAAATAAATAATTAAATCGCCTTTTAGAAAAAACATGGAAATGTATAACACAACAATGTAAAACAACTTGGCCGAATATTTTAATTGTTCTTGGGAATAGGTTACTCCATACCTAGATTAAGAGTTGAGGAATGGAAATATAGCCGATGTCATGGAATTATAACCAGTGCTCTCAGTAACTTTGAGATGTCTGTCCTCATACAATTTTTAGAACATACAGGCATGAATGAGAACCATATTCTGTTCAATCAGGATTTTATGTTTTAACATATGCATAAACATAATTTGTTATAAAGTGATTTGTCACAGGACAAACATCAATATAAACACCACCCCAGTCAATCAATAGGACTTTGCCAGCACCCAGACAGGCTCTGACATTCAACATTTACCTCTAAATATAAACAAAATTTTTACTTTGTGGTAAATATTTCCTTACATTATTTTATATTTTACAGCCTATACATGAATTCCTAAAAACTTGAGTTTAATTGTACAATTTATTTTGACATTTATATAAAAAGAAGCTTGCGGTGCCATTTTGTTATGGTCTGGCTTCATTTGCTCAAAATATATTTGCAAAGTTCAAACATGTTTTGTGCATATCTCTAATTCCTTCATTAATATTGCTGTAAATTATGCCCCTGTGTGCACTACCACTAATTAGGAACCTATTCAACTCTACAATACATCATATAGAATTTTATTTTGCATGTGCATGTACTCTAAATTTACATGTACTCTAAATTTACATCAATGGCATTGCTCTATAGATACTATTTTGTTTCTTACTTTCTTCATTCAACAAGTTTTTCTATCTATGCTTTATTCATTGGGTTCCTAACTGAAAGCTAATATTTGCCCCCTCCCCATTTTATGAATTCCTAGCAAATCCATATCTATGATACCCTAGCAATGAAGCACAAGAGTTTCTCCTACTCTTTCTTGCCACAAATAATATTACAATATATCAACGGAGTCTAAGTTTTCAAATGTACTGGAAAATAATTTTGTATACTCTACTTTAAAATATTTTTTATTTATAGTTATAACCACTTTTTCAATCTACATTATATTAAATCTATTATCTTTTGTTCCTCACCTAATTTGCCAGAACCTTAGTAAATAAGAAGTTTGGGCTTTAATAGGCTTTACATTGTTGTTATGGTTATTCTGCCTAGATGTTCTATTCATTATTGAGAGTAGGATATTGAAGTCTCTATTGTAGAACTATCTATTTCTCCTTCTAATTCTGTCAATGTTTTCTTCATATATTTGGGGACTCATTTGTGAGGTGTGTATATGTTTACAATTGTTATATCTTCCTGATGGATTGACCACTTTATTAATATAAAAAGTCATGTTATACCTCTTGTAAAAGTTTTTTTTACTTATTTTTCTGATATTAATATAGCTATACCAGATCTGTCACAGCTACTATTGCATGGAATATTTTTTTCTATACTTTAATTTTCAACCTTATATTAGTCAGCCAAAGGACTGCTTATGCAAAATACCAGAAATCTGTTGGCTTTTATAAAGAGTATTTACTTGGGGTAGAATCTTACAGTTACCAGACCATAAAGCATAAGTTGCTTCCCTCACCAAAGTCTGTTGCCATGCATTGAAGCAAGATGGCTGCCAACATCTGTAAGGGTCCAGCCTTCCTCTTCCTCTTAAGTCTTTGTGGTCCCAGCTTCTTCCAATATCGGCTGTGGGTGGGATAAGTCTCATCTCTCTTCCAGGGCTCATTCCTCTTCAGGCTCAGTTGCTCTGGTCTTTCCATAAGGTCAGCTATAGATTATCAGGCTCTTTCTCTTCCCAGGGCCTCTGCCATATCTATGGAGCCATTTCTATTCCTCTGTGTTCTTCTCCTGCATGTTTACTCCCTGGGGTTCCAGATCAAAAAACTACTACTAACTCCTCTGCCTTGTCATTTTCTCTGTGAGTTTACACCCACCAAAGGGGTGGGGACTCAACATCCCACTGATGTGGCCCAATCAAAGCCTTAATCATAATTTAATAAAGTAAAAGTGAAACCTCTGAATCTAGTACAAACTAATATGCCCAGAGGAACAGACCAATTTACAAACATAATCCAATATCTATTTGGGGAATTCATAAACAATGCCATACTGCTACAAACCTATTTTTGTCTTTGGATCTAAAGTGAGTTGCTTGTAGACAGCATATAGTTGGATCATGTTTGCTTATCATTTCAGCAAACCTTTAACTTTTAAATAAAGAGCTTAATCCACTTGCATTTAAACTAATTACTTATAAGGAAGGACTGTTATCTGCCATTTTGCTATTTGTTTTCTATACAACTTACATAATTTTTGTTCTTCAATTGTTTCATTATTCACCTTTGTTTCTAATTGATTTTATGTAGTGTACATACAATTTTGCTTCTTTTATCATTTCTTTTTCTTTACAATTTTTAGTTATGTCCTTAGAGAAGTAGCCAAATCCTGGATACTACAAGTAACCTGTTAAACTTATAACAATATGTTTTGATTTAATATAATCTCAGCTTCAATATTACATAGAAACTCTACTCCTATACTATTCTCTCCTTTTTTATGTTGCTGTGGTCACACATGACATCTTTATGCATTTTTGTGCCCATTAGCATAGACTCATTATTATGGTTTTATACCTTGGATTTAAAACAAAATATACAGGAAAAAAACAGAGTAGTTACAAATAAGATATACAATAATACTGTCTTTATATTTAACTATAATTACTTTTACCAATGTTCTTTAGTTCTTCATACAGCACTGAATTATGGTCTGTCTCTTTTCCTTTCCACCTCATAGACTCACTTTAGCATTTCTTTTAGTGCATGTCTACTAGCAACTCACTCCCTTAGCTTTTGTTTGTGAATAGCTTTATTTCTCCTTTATTTTAGGACATAGTTTAGACAGACATACGAATCTTTGTTAACAGTCTATTTTTTTTTATCACTTTAAATTGTCATCCCCCTGCCTTCTAGTCTGCATGGTTTCTGATGAAAAATTGGCTGTCAATCTTTTTGAGGATCCCTTGCACATGAAGAGTTGCTTCTCTCTTGCTGTTTCAAGATTCTCTTTGTCATTTCTTTCTACAGTTTGATTAGAATTTGTATTGGTGTCAACCTCATTGAGTTTATCCTGCTTGGAGTTTGTTGAAGATTATGGATATGTAGATTCTGCTTTTTGCCATATTTGCAGATTTCAGTCATTATTTTTTCAAGTTTTTCTGTCCCACTCACTCCCTCCCTTCTCTCCTTCTGCAACTCCCATTATACGTATATTGGAACAGATGAAGCTGTCTTATATGTCTCTTAGGCTCTGCTCATTTATCTTTATTCATTTTTCTTTCTGCTCCTCACAAGGGATAATTTCAAGTGTCCTATATTCAAATTTATTTATTCCTTTCTTCTGCCTGCCCCAATCTTCTGTTGAAATCCTCCAGTGGAATTTTGATTTAGGTTATTGTTTTTAAAGTTCCAGAATTTCTATTTGGATAGTTTTTTTAAATCATTTTATCAATTTTTTTTTCACTTTTAAAGAAACTTTAGATTACAAAAATGTTACAAAAAATATAGGGGATTACCATATACCCCACCTCCTCCCCCTCTCATGCTTTACATTAACAACATCTTTCATTAGTGTGGTATATTTGTTAAAATTGATTAACACATATTGATGCATTGTACTAATGAAGGACTATAGTTTACATTGTAGTTTGCATTTTGCCCCATACAATTTTATAGGTTTTGACAAAATGAATATGGCCTTTATCCATCACTGGAATGTCATGCAGGACAATTCCAATGTCCCAAAAATGCCCCCATGTTGTACCTATTCT
>PVKH010031797.1:0-12278 GCA_004027955.1 Chaetophractus vellerosus
ACACACACACACACACACACACACACACGATTCCATACCCTGTGATTCTTACAGCAGCCCCTCTTTGAGTTAAGGTGGTTTTGAGCAATAGATTATTCTATTTTCCCTTTTGATAACCTTGGCATTGCTCCTCACTTAGAAGACCCCCTTTGTCTGTTTTCTGTTTTTTTCCTTGAAGGTACATCCTGACTGCACTGGAGTTGGCTTTGTTGCAAGATCCTCAACTCAGGAATTTGAATGAGTTTTTAAAAATCAGCATTAGCAAATTATTTAGCCTCAACTTTCTAGAGATTTAACCACTGCTGAGCTTGAACTGTTATGACTGAGGTGGCTGGATTGCTTTTATTTCTGGATACAGGGAACTCAAGACATTTCAGGAAGCTAAACGGTAATTTTAAGGGCTCAAGGGAATGTGTGTGTGTGTGAGAGAGAGAGAGAGAGAGAGAGAGAGAGAGAGAGAAAGAGAGAGAGAGAGAGAGAGAGAGAGAGGTTTTAGCCCTCAATTAATTGCCCCTGTCCTTTGGGGAGACTTTGCAATACTTTAAGTAAACCAAAAAGATATAGTGACTTAGAGTTTGGGAATCTACCAGTGGATCTCAAAGGTTGCCTGGTGGATCTTCATTCCAGTTAACAATCACAGTCAGATCCTGTGTTTGCAAGTTGACTGTCTTCCCAGGGGAAGTAGAAGCCAAGGATCTATCCAGCCACCTCCACTTTCCTGAAAACCTTCACCTTTTCAGTTTTCAGCTTGCAGCCCACCCTACAGAGTTTGAACTTGCCAACTCCCATCATGAGCCAATCCTTTATAATATAATAAATCTCTTTATATAATACATATATAAGTTCTGTTTCTCTGGAGAGCCCTAACTAATCAGTTTTTGGTACCAGAATTTGAGTGCTGCTGTGACACATACCTAAAAGTGTGGAAGTGGCTACATGGGTAGATGCTGGAAGAACTTTGAGGTGCTTCATAAAAAAAAAGCCTAAATGCCTCGAAGAGACTGTTGGTAGAGATATGGACATTAACGTTGATTCTGATGTGGGCTCAGAAAGAAGTCAGGAAATCTGTAGAGATAGACACCATTGTCTTAGAAAATATATATTACCACAAACAGAACGTTGGTAGAAATATGGAGGTTAAAGGTGTTTCAGGAAGGCCTTAGACAGAAGTAATGAATGCGCTATTGGAAACTGGAGGAAATGTGATCCTTATTATAAAGTAGCAGAGAACTTGGCAAAATTGTGTTCTGATGTCAGGTATAAGGGAGACCTTGTAAGAAATGAACGTGGATACTTAGCTGAGGAAATTTCCAAGCAAAGTATGGAAGATGCCTCCTGGTTTCTCCTTGCTGCTTATCATAAAGGAAACCTGATCATAGAGGAAACCTGTAAATTGAAGACTGAACTGTCAAGCAAAAATGAATGAGCACTTGATGATTTGGAAACTTCTCAGCCTACCCAGATAGCATATTCTGAGACTGAGAAGAATCATCTCTACTAGATCCTTCTCTGAGTTCCTGGGAAGTGAGTGCCTAGAGAATGGGATGCCAGAAAAGAGTGTAGCTGAAGTGCTGTTTGCTAAAAAGATTCGGTGTGTGACTCATGGATCCAGTCAACCATCTCAGAGGAAATCAGGAATAGAGACAAAATTATACAGAAAGGCTACATTGAAGATCTTTCTGTCTGATGCCTCAGATCTCCTTGAATTGCATGGAAGATCAGTGAGTTTTTTGAGAATTTTGTATAAGCAGAAACACTGCCAGCCTGGGCTGAAAGGTACAGAGATGGGACGAAATGAAGGAAGAATGATCCCAAGGGCAGAACCATAGATGTAAAGGTCTGGGCTGCAAGTCCTTGGGCTAAGAGAAAGTGGCCACCACCCCAGTGTTTGGAAAGGGCAGCTTATTCCAGCATACCGGGAGAGCCCCTGTGCTCACAGAGGGTGGAGCTGCCACTCCAGCAGGCCAGAGAGCAAAGCGTGGACCTGCAGATGCCTCCAAGACCTTGGAGCCCTGATGGGTTTTGGACTTGCTTGGGATCTGTAACCCTGTTTACCTTCTAATCTCTTCCTTCTGGAATGCGAGTGGCTGTCCTATGCTTGTCCCACCATTGTATTTTGGAAGCATTTAACTTGTTTTCTAGGTTTCATGGGTTCACAGATGGATAGGAATTTTGCCTCAGGACAGACCACAGCCATTAGTTATTCAGATGAGATTCTGGACTTAGTGTTGATACTGAAATGACTTAAGGCATTGGGATATTGGGATGAGGTGAGTGCAGTTTGCATGTAGGGAGAACACGTCTTTTTGGGGTTCAAATGGTAACTGTGGTAGGTAGAATCATGTACCCTGTGAAGACGTATTCAAGCTCTAACCCCTGGTCCTGTGAATGTGAACTCATTTCTAAGTGGGGTTTTCAAAGATCCTGTTAATATGAGGCCAAACTGAAACAGGGTGGGCCTTAATTCAGTATGACAAGAATCCTTAAAAGCAAAGGAAATTTGAACATGGAAGTAGAAACCACAGGAGGAGACAAAAAGAGACAGATTGCCATGTGACAGGCAGAGATTGATTCCAGCGAGCTACCACCAGAACACTAGAGACTTTGGAGAAGACATGGCCTGTTGATACTTTGATTTTAGACTTCTAGCCTCCAAAACTGTGTGACAGTAAATTCCTATTATTTAAACCAACCAGTGTGTGGTGTTTGCCCTCATGCCCTGGCAAACTAAGACACTTACCACTTGAAAAGTAGACTGAGGGAACATTGTGTACATATATGCATACATACTTAGTGTCATTTTTATGACTAGCCATTGATTCAAATAATACTGACACCATTGGAAAGTCAGACTCAGACACTCAGAATGTTCTCTTAGGAACTGTACATGTATGCCTCAGTTCCATAAACTCAGACACCGATGGTACTTTTCTATGTTTCACTGTCTAATTGGTGACATTTCAACAAGGTCTATTTGATGAGGGAAGACAACATTTGATGTGGGGGCATTTTTTGCTTCATCTTCAGCTCTGTTCAGTAACTCTCTATCCATTGCAGGGTAAAACCCCTGCAATTATACAGGGATCTCTATGTTCTGTCACCTGCCTGCCTTATCTTCAAACTCCTATTCCCTAAAACTGCCATGCCCTCTAAGACATCCCAGACCTTACTCATGGATAGACCTTTTCTCCTGGATCCTCGTGCTCTTTCTTGTTCAGCTGATGGTTCTGACCCATGCCATGAGGCTTAGTATGTGTTCAATAAGAATTTCTTGAAAGAATGAATTTATTGAAGGGAGTCAGTATGTAACAGGGTTCACAGCCCTGTCTCTGCTTAATGAATGTAACCCCCAGGGATCCTGCTTGAAAAGTTTTATCTAAAATTCCATATAATCAAAACTGAACTCAAAAGCATTATCAGTTAACGGGGATGCCAATTAGGTAGAAGACAGAAATAAAACTGAGATATTCCTTACTTGAGCCCTTGAGTCAGGATGTGTGGAGCTTTCACTGGTGAGACCCATATGTGAAATTGAGTGACTGTTCTAGAGTCCATGTCCTCTATGATATATAACGTATTGTGTAGGGACTCAAGACAGTTCAAAATAGCTTCATGCTCTCATCCAAGCAGGTGAGCAAAGGATTCAAGAATTCTTGTCTTAGTTTTTTCCTCAATTCCTTTGATTCACAATGTCATTTTATCCTTTGATGGAAGAAAGAAGCATGGTTGACTGCTGAAGTGTGTGTGTATGTTTATGTGTGTGCATATCCATCCATATAAACATTTTTAAGGGAAGAGATACTTCTATTTTTAAAATGCTTTTTGTTCAGATCAACCATGTCAGTAAGGACCTATTATTTCCTAGGTAATCTACTTTGGGGATACATAGTAGAGAGACATCCTTGCCCTCTAGGAAGTCATGATTTAGTGGAATTATCTGAAACTTGCCAACTTTTCCTTAGCTTTCAAGGTAAGGTGAGTGAATCAGAGAGTTTTCCACACAAAGAGAATATTTCTAAATCCTTTTTTTTAAATTGGATAATAATCTCTTAAGTGTTATGTTTCAGCATAATTCTAGTAAAACTTTGAGGACATTCTGTTATGCTAGGATTCTTTATAATGGAGAGGGAAACATGTCAATTTTTAAGATTACGTGTTTCTTCATTAAGATTAACCTGAGGATTATAAATCAGCAAATCTCCCTGCAAGAAACATTCTATATCTTTTCTGCCTGTACCTTATACTCTCATAGTGTAGGTTTCAAGTTAGCAAGCTTGCTTTGTACAACTTCCTCCTTAATATATCAGTGTTTTTTTTTCCTTTCAAGGAATTAAACCTAGGAAATGTAACACTGCTACAATATTTTTTATCTAATCTGAAATTCATATACCAGTTTCATCACTTGTCCCAATCATGACTTTTATGAAAACTATTTTTCCAAAGTTCAAAGTGAGAAAGGAAAACTTACCTTACTGATGAATTTGGAAAAAGGATTGAGCTTGTTGAGCACAGATTCTTCCTTTATTCCTTTTTTGTTGGATCTGGCTTCCCACAAGAAAGACCGTTCTGCTCTTCCATTGCATGCATTTTTCAAGGGAAGCAGTGCTAGCGATAGAGTGGATAAGTACAATTCTGGAGTTCAGTATAAAGAAGCCTATTGTTGCCACCATATTACTCACTTTCTCAAATATCAGCTCGTTTATTATTAAAGGCTATATTTGATCTCTATCTGCCTACCTTTCTGTCTTTATCTGTTAACTAGTTCCATACTCAGGTGCGGGAGATGCGTGTAATTTATCGCACTTCCTCAAATCCCGCTTAATAATCATTATTATTGTTACTCTTGCTATTCTTACTAATTAAAGTAACTTATTTTGATATACCAACGTGGTTGTCTTTGCTTGATTTTTTCCCCATTTGCTTATTTTTCCTTCTTGAATCTTAATACTGTACTTTCTTCTGGGATCAATTTCTATTGTATTGAAATATATCCTTTAATCGTTTTAAATGTTCTTGATCTATAGTCTCTTTGAAGAATATTCTATTGCCTTGAGTTCTTGGGATGTTAGTTCTTCTATTTATTATTTTGTATTTTTGTCTCTCATAGTGTTTCATTTCTTGTTTTTGATATGTAACTTTTAATTGTGAACTTATCCAAAGTGGGATATTTTTTAAGTCTTGTGTGCATACTAAGTTTTGAAAGTTTCTATACAGAGACGTTTTGCATTTATTTTTATCTGGGTCCTAGAGGTTTATTAACTTTCTTGGAATTTTTTCATATTGTTTTTCCTGTTACATAGGGGTAGCATAAATATTGTTTTCCCCGAACACAGATGGCTCATGTCTGGGGTTTTAACTTCCCCCTTTTGTCACACCTAGTCTCCAGTAAGACAGAAAGTTTCCCTTAATCTTTCCTGTGAATGGATGGAGTTTTTCTTGTCAGTTTTTCATGGACCAGGGAACAGTTTAAGGACAGTTTGGTGCCACTGCCCTGATTTGTGCTAAGGCACCAGAGGTTTTATCCATGTTTTGTACTATTGATGCCAACGTCAACACAGTGAAAAAGGCATAACATGTCCTAAAAATAGCTTTTCCCTCTCAGACCCCATAATAGGACCGCATATTGAGAATGGCTGCTGTAGCAGATTGTAGAGTGCTATTCAAATAGGTTTAACAGTGATGGGCAATGCTTTGCTTCCCACCTGATTCTTATACCATCAGAAAGACCTCCAGAAACTGCTAAAAATTGGCCAGGTGATTTTCGACTGGGCTGGAAGAACTCTGGTGTCATTGAGACTTTACACATGCAGTGGAAAAATATCATTCATGGTTGTCCTTGCATATACTCACAAAAGAATAATGACTCTTTCCCTCCCCACATCTCTGGAACTGTGTAATAGTATCATAAAAACTCAAAATTAATTTGAACTTAACTGGATTTGACAGAATGTGGCATTTATTTGTGTGAACTTCTAAATTATGCCAGACTTTGAAAATACCTAAGATATATTAAAAAGGGGACCAGAGGAAGAAGATTTAGATGTTTGGCTTAATGCATTGTATAACCTTTTAATCATTCAACAAATAGTTACTATGTAACTCTTATATAAACACCATGAATATAAAATGATTAAGATGATTTCTGCCATCAAGTACCTTATAGTTCAGTAGCTAGAAATATTAACATATGTACAAATATACAAAGTAAGTCAGGAGTTACAGGAAAAGTAGTTACAAGACAGAGTGTAGATTTGAGGGAAAGAGTGTTTAATTTTACCTGGAAGAAGTTGGGGACAAGAAAGTTCTCTTAGAAGAGACAATGCTTTGAACTGAGCCTTAAAAGATAAGATGTTCAACAGGCAGTCAACTCTGGGAAAGGCATTGCAAGTTTAGGAATATGCAAGAATGTAATAACTAGGTAGCTCAATATGTCTGGGACATTGTTCTTGTAGGGGAAGTGTAGAGGAGTGCAGAAAAGATTATCACGAGAAGTAGGCAGAGGTCAGACTACATAGGAATTTAAACGTTATATAAAGAATATGAAAATGATGAGGGACCAGTGTAAAGTTTCAGGTCGAGAGTAAAATGATAAGGTTGTATTTTAAAAGTTACCCAATCATAGATATCATGGTGGGGCAGCACTTGATACAGGGGTCTGGGTTGGAGATCCATCATAGTAGTCTAAGAAGGAATAACACGGATGGAAGTTATGGGGAATAAAGCAAAGGATAGAGAGCTTATTTTAAAGATTGAGGGAGATGGCGCTGTGGTCAGTTCATTATATGTAACAAAGCAGATCAGTAAGATAATTAGAATTATAAAATCATTCATGCACAGCTAATATTATGACATCATGCATATTGTTATTGACTGAGCTGGTGCTAACCTATTTGAGGCTTGAGGCTAGAGTACGTGGGTTTCTGGTCCCATAATAGTTTACATTTTGGGGGGCAATTCTTCGTGCCTTAGAATGTAGAAATGAAGGGCACACTGTATTCTTTGTAGCTTATGTCATATGTGCAGACTTAATCTCTATTCCTGATCTTTAAAATGCTCTCTATGGTATATGCCAAGAAATGTAACCAAAGGCCTTTATGGTCTAGGAATTTTATTCCCTTTATTATGTCATACTAGAACCTATAATCACAAAATATCTTTTAAATCACTAACTTCTGAATTAAGAAATTACTGTGATGTTGAAATCTAAGTTTCACTCACAAAAAGCAAACATTCTTGTGAGTGACACTTGTATTTTATTTCTCACATTTTTTTCCAAACTTGGAATTATAGCTTTAGGCTCATTAAATAATGTACATACATAAATTTATAGTATAATAATAGGGGCTTCAATTTCTTGAAAACACTTAGAGACATAGCCTAGCAATGGAATGGTTTCCATAGACTGTTCTAGTCATCGCTTTCGGTCAAGCTGGCCTTGGTCTTTTAACACCCTAGCATTGATGCTAAGGATTCAGACACTTGAACTTCTCTGATCACAGAGAAGTGTAGGTTTACTTCTCATTACTTTCATCCAAACATAATTTAATACATGGGAAGGTTCTATAATCTTGCTATCGTTCTACATGTAGAAGCAGCTAGGTACTTTAGACCACTTTCTTTTCTTTCTTACAATAAATATTGACTTCTCCTTGCTGCTCCAAGGACATTGTCCTAGTTTGCTAGGGCTGCCATAGCAAAGTACCATAAACTGGGTGGCTTAAAGCAACAGGCATTTATTGTCTTGCGGTTCTGCAGGCCAGAAGTCTGAAATCAAGGTGTCTGCAGGGCCAAGCTCCCTCTCAAACTTGTAGGGGAGAACCTGCCCCATGCTTCTCCTTTGGTTTCTGGTGGTGACTTGCTGGAAATCCATGGCATTCTCTGCTTCAGCCACCACAAGATGTTTTTCCCTCTGGGTCTAATTGCATCCAAATTTCCTCTTCTTATAAAGACACTGGTCATGTTGGATTAAGGACGCACCATATTCCATCATGACCTCATTTCCATTTGCCTAATTCGATCTGTAACAAAACTGTATCCAAATAACGTCGCATTCTGAGATGCTGTGGTTTAGGATAGTATCTCTTTTGTGATGACACAATTCAGTCCATAGGAGGCATGGACAGGTAAATAGAATCCTGTGCACAAATCTTCTTTCTTACCTTCAAATAGTCTTCAAAACCTATTTTCTTTTTCTTTGGGAAAAATCAATTGTGGAGGGAAATTTTGATTTTCCCCAAACACTGTTTGTTTTTTTAATTAGACTTTATATCTACTCAAAATCAAAAAGAGCAAATTGTTAAAGAGGAAGCAACCATCCTTTCATCCTCATATATTTATCATGTGCCAACTCTGGGGCAGCCAGTAAGCACAGCTTTTGGGAGAAAAGGGTAAATAAAGTATCATTCCTGTCTTCAAGGATGATACTATCTAAAGGGAGAGAAAGAAATCTTTCCTCTTAACTGGAGTATAAGTATTACAAAAGAGGTAAAAAATTAAAAAAAAAAAAAAAAAGAGGAGGAGGAGGTGAGGACAAAGGTTAGGACTAGCATTAAAATAAATGATGAGGGCAAACTGTCAACTTAAATTATAAATTACATGTATGTCATGACAGCTTCAATTATATTAGATGAGTGCTACAGCAACTTCTATTTTGGTAATAAATCTAGGTCTGGGCTCATTTCAAAAAGCATTTGGGATGTTTAATATAATAATGATAACAGTAATAGTAATAAGGATAAAGCTATTTATAGTGGGCACTTCTTACATGCAAGACATTTGTAACAGGTTTTATAGATATATCACATTTGATCCTTGAAATAAAAATTATGTGCTAGGAAAACAGTACCACATTGTGCTAGTGAAAAGAATGGAATTAGACTCCCTAGGTTCAAATCCTGGGTCTATTCAAACTACTCACATGACCATATATAAATTATTCAACTACTCCAAGTCTCAATTTTTCATTGGAAAAAGTCAATGAATTACTAAGAGTGTGGTTATGAGTATAAAATGAATTAACTTAGCATAGTGAATTAATATTTTTAACTTGTGTTTTTTTAAATTATTATTTTAATAGATTAGAAATCTGTGGTTTAGAGTGTCTTAGTTTGCCAGAGCTGCTATGAAAAATACCATACGATGGATTGGCTTGAACAGCAAGCATTTATTGGCTCATGGTTTTGAAGGCTAGAAGCCTGTGGTGGTTTGAACCTGTATGTACCTCAGAATAAACATGTTCTTAAATTTAAACATGTTCTTAAATTTAGATTACCGATTAAATTTAATTAATCTTCTTTACTTTAGTTAAGAAGGTATGGCCCAACCCTATCAGTATTGGTCTTAATCCTATAAGGCTGGATTCCGTTTTAAGCAGAGTGAAATTCAAACCCAGAGAGAGAAAAGCTACAGGGAACAAAGGGCTGGACATTAATGGAACTCTGAAGAAAAGGGAGAGACCAGGAGACACTGCCATATGCCTTGCCATGTGACAGAGGAGCCAAGGATCTATGGCAGCCAGCCTCAGAATTCCAGCCTTCAGGGAGAAAGTATTGCCTTGATGACACCTTGATTTGGACTTTCTTTTAGCCTCAAAACCGTAGGCTAATAAATTCCCATTGTTTAACCCAAATTATTTCATGGTATTTGCTTGAGCAGCCTAGGAAACTAAATTTAAAAATCCAACATCAAATTCTGGACAGATCATGTTTTCTCCTTGAAGTCTATAGAATGCTGGTGCTGACAGTCCTCTGACACATGGCGATGTCCTTGGTATCCTTCTGTGGCATTCTCTCATTTCTGGCTTCTTTGTCTTCTGGTTTCTCATTTCTACTGACTGAATCTGAATTTCCTCTCTTTACCAGGTCTCCAGAAATGTGGATTAAGACTCAACCTGAGTCAATTTGGCCACACCTGAACTAGTAATAACATCTTCAAAATGTCCTATTTATGAAGGAGTTCACATCTACAGGAGTGCAGATTAAGTTTAAGAACAGGTTTTTTTGTGGGGTACATGAATCAAACCCCAGCAGGGAGTTTATATAAATTTCCATATACCACAGACAAGGATAGTGGTAGAGCTGAGATTTAACCCAAATCTGCACACTGTGAAGCCTCTGTTCTTTTTACATTCCATTGTATATGTCTAACAATAGTTTTTTTTTGTTGTTCATTTCTTAAAGACTTCCAACCTCAACCACCGTGATCTCCAAAAATAAAAGTTGATTTTACTTTGTCATTTAAGATTACAGCTTAATTTGTGCATGCTTCTAATATGTCAAAGTTTAGCTTTAATTAAATGACATAATTTTGTGTGGTTTAAAAAGTGGCATGTCTAAATCATCCCATTAGTGGAATATCAGATTAGATTTAGAAAACTTTATGCTACAATTAAAATGTGTAAACATTGATCTACTTAGACATACCAAGTTCCCTTTCCTACCAGCTGCATGAGTGATGCTATCTTTGGTTTTATTAGTTTTGGAACAATCTACAGAATGTGATATTACCACTGAAGAGTGAATCTAATATTTAAGTAGTGCTGACACAGCAAAAATAAAACAAGAAATGTCCCTATGTTATTCTATTTGCTGTCATTATTAATGAATGATAAAAGGAGCGTGTTAATAAGGGGGGACTTGGCAGCCAAGGTAGAATGGCAAGGTTGGCAGCCACAGGGATTTGCTTCATGCTGCAAAATTTATAAAATTGCATTCCGGCAACACATGCCTCAATTTGCTTGGGATTCTGTTCTGTTATTCTGGATGCAACCTCATAGTACCAAACCAAGGCATGAAAGCACTAGGAATTTATCATAAACTTTAGTGAAAGGAATCAGATTTGCATTTCATGTGCTGCCGAAACCTTCTTCCATAATGGAAGAGGTAGATTGAATTTCCAGACTTTCTTTTTCTGTTCAGCTGTAATACATCAATCCACGAAGATTATGAGGGAAGGTGCATGTACTTAAAGATCCATTAAAAGACTTGCTCCGTGCTACCTTTTTTCATTTGGTGATTGTTTTAATTTACTGGCTGATAAAACAAATACATGCAATGGATTGGATTAAACAACGGAAATGTATTGGCTCACAGTTTTAAGCCTAGGAGAAGTCCAAAATCAAGGCATCATCATGGTGAGCACCCAGACTGTGATATTCTGGGGAATGGATTAAAATTAGGAACATGTTTTTCTGGGGGTACATAGCTCCAGGCCTTGACAATAGTGGATAGGAATGTCTCCAGACTATCTGCAAAGAGAAGAAGCCTAGCTCACACAAAGGTGTTATTAAAGAAATGTACACCATTGTGCCTTTGTTGCCTCTCTTTGCTTTTAATATTGCTGAAGCAAAAGGAAGACCATGATTGGAGTGTGCTCTTTATGGCTACTGAATCCACACCAACTCTAGGAGCTATATAACTTAACATATAATCTGTATTAGTTTACTGTTTTCAATTTCATTGATTTCTGATGTTATCTTTATTTTCTTCCTTCTGATTGTTTTGGGGTTATTTCCTTATTCTTTTATTAGGTTCTTAAAGTGGGAGCTCAGAATATTTATTTGAAACTTTTCCTCTTCACTAAAGTTAACATTTAGACTTCTCTGACACCTCTACTGTGGGCGGGAGGTGTGAGGTCACTCATTATAGCCTAGAGAAAGTGGAATTCTAGGCTTGGCCTTTGCTGGCATGGGTGGGGATGGGGATGAAGTCTTCTATGTGACTGGAATAGGACAGTTATTGCCTAAAAGTTTTCCATCCTACTTACTAGGCTTCCGGTTGGAATAAGATTTTGTTGGGGGCATATTTTTGTTTACATCTTTTGGCATTTCTGGGTCAGTAGCTTCTCTTGCTCCAAGTCTAGAATATATGAGCCCCCCCCCCAAAAAAAAACAAAACAAAACAATACAAAAACTGACAGAGTGCTGGCGGTCCCACGGATCTGTCTCTTGCTTCAAAAGTGTTTGAGCGGAACAGACCTGGGGACTATTCCCCATACTTCTTCAGTGTCCACCCCCTTCCAACTGCTTCTCAGGTTGCAACCTCCAGGACCAACTTCTTGGCCATCCCCTAGCTTCCGGGACCAGCTAACACCGTTTTTTGTGGTTAGCTCCTCCTTGTCGACCAACCGAGACCTCCCACATCCCTCAGAATTATTCCGCCAAAATGGAGACCTCTGTTAACCACCTGGTCAACCTGCAGCTGCAGGCCTCCTACACCTACCTCTGTCTGGGCTACTATTTCCACCGCGACGATGTGGCCCTGAAGGGCATGACCACTTCT
>PVKH010031798.1:0-12271 GCA_004027955.1 Chaetophractus vellerosus
CGCCACGGGCAGGGCAGGTCGCCTGCAAATCGAGCACAGCCAGCCACCCGCAAACTGGAGCCGGCCGTGATGGAAGCAGAAGCCGCCCACAAGCGGGGAAAGCCGCGCCTGCGCAGTGACCAAGTCTCGGCGCGTCGCCGCAACGGGGGGGAAGGGGAGATATGTAATAAAATAAATAAATCTTTAAAAAAAAAAAAAAGAATTTCATATTTCTGAAGTTAAATGGCCATTTAAAAATCCTCTCCATAGGATCTAGCAGAGGAAACATTCTTAAAATATATTAATTAGACCTCCCTACTCCACATCTCCTTTCAAACCTGTGCTATGGAGAAGATCTAGGAGGTAGTTGCTTACTTTAGCATCTTTGCATGTATGAGGTTTCAGCTGGGAAGAGGAGAGGGTGGCTGGAGCAGTAGCCTAGTTGCTTTGGTGCCATTTCAGACTGTTTTAGCTTTCTGGTTGCTAAAACAAATACCATATAATGGGTTGGCTTAAACTATGGGAATTTATTGACTAGTGGTCCTAGGTTAGAAGAAGTCTGAAGTGGAAAAATTTGCAAGGTAATTCCTTCTCCCTAAAGATGGTGGCCTTCTAAGACTGGCTGCTGGTCATCCTTGGTCCTTGACTTTTCTGCAGCATGGCATTGCACATGCCAGCATCTTCTTCTTTCTCTTCCAAGTTCTGTAGACTTCCAGTTTCTGGATGCTCCCCATGGCTTTCTTTTTCTGTCTCATTTTCACTCTGCTTATAAAGGACTCCAGTAATCTGGAATAAAACCCAACTTGATTTAGTTGGGCCACATCTTAATGGGTCTACAGCTGCCAGAATGTGGACCAAGACCAAGAACATGTATCAACTGGAGTATAAAATTTAATCAACATCATGGGCATGCTCAGACTGGCTACTGGCTGTATCTCTCTCCCAACATGAGAGCTTGTCTCCTAAGCATGACTGGCAAGAACATCCTTGAAGCTTTCTGGATGAGTGTTTTTCCCCCTTAGTCTTGGATGGACTTTTAAATAATAAAAGGACAAAACGTCATCTACAGGTCCTGCAGCATCATCTCTGGCAACACTGAATACTTTTTTTCTTTTGTTGCCATTATATGAACTTTTGGAGTCTCCTAATAGCTCCATTTTATTCTTGCTATATGATCATCTCCTGCCCCTCTCTCCTAACTAATTGACAGTACAAAATCATCTTGGACTGTATTTTTAAAATAATAAGATATCCTTCAAGAGAATCATTTGATAGAACCTAAGGGACACAGTTGGAATGATCAGTGTTTCATATTACTTTAGGGAAAAGAAAATTGCTCAGTGTTTTCTATTTCCAAAGCAGATGCCAATGTTTGGAGAACTTTATCTACTGTCACATATTCCCTTAGTGAGTGGCAAATTGTGCACTGACAAGATTATGTTGCTGTTCTCTTCAGGAAGTCCATGGAGGCAACACTTCATGCCCTTCTGACTGCAGCCCAGGTGATTTGGAATCATAATAGTACATTTAGTGGTAAAAATTATTTACCCTTTAAAAAAGTGGCATGGTCGATATTAGATCATTTTAGGAGCTGTAAATTAGCCATCAATGTACTATATAGGCATGAACCAAGTTTTCTTTCTTTCTCTTTTTTGGTATGTATCATTTTTAACATCTCCTGAATCTATGGATAACAGGTTCTCCGGTGAACTGCTGAGTATGTCACTAAGAGCCCAGTGGAGTTAAGTGTGCAAGTCAGTCTGAGCATATGCTGTAATGGATTTGACCCCGAAGAGCACTACAAAGAGAAATTGCAGATAACCATCCGAACTGACTTCTGAAGCTTGTAGCTCTGACTCCTGAGATACAGAGGAAAAGTGAGACCAAACAGATTGGAAGGAACAACTTGGAGATAAAAGAATGATTATGTGTTTGATTTTAAAAGCAAATAAAGCTAAATAAAAATGATTTAATTTCTAGCTCTCTTTCTACATTCTTTCCTTGTTTTTTCACAAAATGTCCTTGAATGATAATTTCCAGCAGATGTTATACCTGTCCTGATCACACTGGTGCTTAGTAAAATGAATATCTGATCCATATGCAAATATATTTATAAAATACTAAACCCCTGAAACCTTAGTCTTTTAGAGGGTGACAGCACCTTAGAGGTGACCTAATCTTACCCACCACCCAGGGCAAGAGTAGTCTAACAAGAGTGATTTAAGGCATAAAAATTGCATGTCTTTATTTATGTTATTTTTTCTAAGGATAGCAAAAACACATTTTCACTGCTGTGATTATTTTGTTTATCTTCACAGTCTTTGGTGTAGGTAGTCCTTTTATAACCAATAATGAGTATTTGTTATATAGCTAGCTGGGTTTAAGGCTAAAGCAGGTGGCCATCAAACATCTTCAAGCCAAGTCGCTTACCTGGAGTTTGGATCTGCGACCTTGATCTTCTACTACCTAGACCTCACTAACAACATGCTTAGTCAGCTAAATAGGTCATAAGAATTTTGTCTTTGTGTGTATACACTCATATACATAAACACAAACATGTACACACACAAGGCTCCCTATTTGGACAGTTATTCAAATGATGCTAGAAAATGGACTATAGAAAAATTGTATGATTTTGAATTTATTATTTGTTGCATGCTGTCTCCACAGGGCTGCTGATGTAAAGTACCAGAAATGGGTTGACTTTTATAAAAAAGATTTATTTTGGGGTAAAAGCTTACAGTTTTGAGGCTGTGAAATGTCTAAACTAAAGCACCATCAGAGATGCTTTCTCACCAAAGTCACCTACTATTGATCCTGGTGGGCTGCCATGTGGTGAAGCAAGATGGTGGGTGATCTCTGCCGAGGTCTCTGTCTTCCCCTCCAGAATCAACCATCTCCTGGAGCTCAGCTGTGGGCAACCGGGCATAGGGCTTATCTCCTTCCAGGCCTCCTCTCTTAGTCTCAGGGCTTCTCTGTTTTCCTGCAGTCCTCTCTTTTGCATGGTAGGGTCTATATAATATGACAGTTCCTTTCTCTCTATGTCTCTGTTTCTCTGTGTCTCCATTTATATCAGACCCAGCAAGAGGGAGGAGACTCAACCAGAGTTATACTTCACTGATGTAGTCCATTCAAAAGGGCCTCATACCCACAGAAATGGATTAGCTCAAAAACATAATCTTTTTCTTTTTGGGATTCACCAAATTCAAACTGTCACACATATACAAGCAAAAATACCCACTATATAGTAAGAAAAAATGGAAACATCAGGGCAAAACATACAGAGAATTTTGGCAGACAAGGTAGAGACACATTAATTGTATAGACCAAAGTTACAATGAACTTTGCTTTTTGATATTTAGATTTTTTTTTTTTCAGTAGTGAAATGACTGGGCTTCCATGCAAAACATTTTTGAGGAAATTTGCTACCTAGAGAAAAGTTGTAATAATACGTTCTTGGGTTAGATGATGTGCTGGTGATTATGGCTTCCATGCTGAACAGTTATTTCTAAATATTGCTTGCAAAATACTCTACTGTGTAATTTGTTGGTATAGTTACAAACCTACTGATGGCACCCTTTATAAAAATGTTTTTTTACAATTAACTCCCATGGTGCAGAGGGAACAGGATGACTTACATGTTGACTTTCTTGTATTGTGCTTCCCTTTTCTGCTACTTGGCTTTCCCCCCGCAATTGTTGAGAGTCTGAGATCAGTGTCAGCATAAGATCAATGCAGAGGTGTTGGGGCTATCCTGAGACACAGCTGCATGTATGGGTCATGAGTGAACAATGACAAGCCTAAGCCACCAGGCTGCATTATTTTGAGGATCATGTAGACCCAAAGTGCTGAGTGTGCTGTTGGGTAGGGTCTGAACTTGCTGAAATAAACAGAAAATACATCGTAACCTGGAATAAAGGGCATGTTTAATATAACTGTCAATAGAAATGTTCAGTGCTGTAAAACAGCCAATGTGAAAGCAAACATAGTCACAACTAACATCTGGACAGATTTAAAAAAATTTTTGGTTTCCTCCTCAGGTTTTGGAGATGCAGTGCAAAGAGCAGACAGTATGTAGAGAGGCATCTCAAAGCGATGGGTTGTCTGTGTGTCTGCCACCTTTACATGTCTGAGAATGAAGCAATTCAACCCCAATTGGGAATGATTATCATTTTGGCTTTTTAAGAAAGTGCTTTTCCTTACTGTGTATAACACACCAAGCTGAGCATAGCAGCATGAATGACACTGGGCCGTGTAGTGGGAAGTTGAAGCCACTGAACACTCTGAATTTCCCCAGTGTGTCTCAGTGGCAGAACCACGTGTGTTAAATGTTTGTGTGCTCTTCCACTGAGAAAATAAAATGTTCAATAGCTCTTTGAGTTTCTCATTTTGTACCTATGGAGAACAGGCTCAGGCTGCCTGTCGAGTTTCATTGTGAGGTACATACAGATGGTCTAGTTCAAGGTTCTTTAGAAGGCATGTAGAGAAAGAAATTATGTTCTGCTTCCTTTCCCTAGTTTATGTGCATTTCTTTCCTCTTAAAGTTTATGTTTTGCACAATTAAGTAGTCAAATATGATACAGTGTAATTTAATGTAGATAGAATATGTGAAAAGTTTAACAATTCATCACAGGTAATAAGCACAAGGGCTACCTATGTCAGTCATTTAACCAGTTTATATATAATAACTTGTCTTAGTTTGCCAAGAATGTATTTGTCTTAGTATGACAAATACTACAAACTAGTTGACTTAAACAACAGGAATTTATTGTCTCAAGACTTTGGAATAAGGGTCCTTAACCAGGGGTCCATGGACTCCCAAAGGGTCTGTGGAAAGATTTCAGGGGATCTGTGAGCTTGAATTTAAAAAATCAACTTAATATCTTTACTTCCTCTGACCTCTAACTGAAATCTAGCATTTCCTTTACTTAAGAATGTATGCAATAAATAAATAAATAAATGACAGTAGTATTCATTTTGCCTGGCTGGCAAAGGGTCCACGGAACAGAAAAGGTTACGAACCCCTGCTTTGGAGGCTAGAAGTTGAGCATCAAGGTATTGGCAGGGCTGGCTTTCTCCTGGAATCTGGAGCTTGCTGGAAACCCCCTGTCCCATGGTGAGTGCTCTCTTTGTCTCTGCTACTCTGGTTTTCATTGACTTCTGGCTTCTACTTACTGACTGTGTCCAAATTTCCTCTGCTTCTAAGGACTCTACACATATGGATTAAGGCCCACCTGATTCAATTTAAACTCAGCCATAAAATATCTTCAAAAGGTCCTATTCACAAATGAGTTCATATCTTAACTAATAGTAATCTCTCCATAGGTCCTATTTAGAAATGGGCTTACAACCACAGGACTGGGGGTTGACACTTGAATATGTCTTTTGTGGGGCACATGAATCAATCCCCAGCACGTTTTATTTACTTTTTCTCATTTTTTTTCTGTGCAAATGCTGAGTTTGGTTCATATCTAAGACTGTAATCAGAACATTAGGCCACTAAACAGTTGCAATTGTGTTGTGCCATTTTCTAATGTTGCAAACTATCTCTGGACTGACTGAATTTGTCCTCTCAAAGACATAAGTGGCGAGTGCCTCATTCTGTGAAATATAAGGGAGTGGGATTAGCAGAAAGATAATTACATTTCAATAATATATACACAGTATTTCAAATCCTCCAACACATTAGGCAAAGTCTTTGGAACAATTAGATGGTTTACATTTGTTAGTGGATAACCAATGAACAGAGAAATGTCCTGGCTACCTCACAAGCAGATTTTGGCAAATGATCTGTGTTCCCATAAATATACTTGTGTCTGGCTTTATAGTTGGCAGGAGGACATTGCTTTCAAAGGGTTTTTAGCTAGTAAGGTAAAATGAACCTTTTTTGTCATTAGGTGAAAAAAAAGTCCTCTGCTGAAAGTGCTGAAAGCAGAGAAAATGGATGTAGATAACGTCGGTTTCTTGTAAGAAACGTGTGAGGGTGTATTGCATTATGGGATGTGTAAGTAGAATTTGGAGACCTGCTTGTGAATGTATGTCAGCCCCTTCCAATTGCTTGAAAAGAAGATCACAATAAGTGAGAAAAAAGAGGAAAATGGAATGTATAAAAACTGTAAAGGTGGGGTCCAACTTTAAGTAGAGAATCAAAATGGAAGTTATACAAAGTGGCTTCACTGAATCTATCTCCTTTCTGAAAGTAAGCTTTTATTTTACACTTAATTATTTATACAAATAGATCAGGAAGGAGGGAAAAACAGCTTAGTATCTGATAATATAATGCCAACCAAACACAAAGTAAAACAAACAACTTCTTCTTGACCTAGATTGTGATAAATTACTAGTTTGATGGATGGTTTTGGATTCACCAAAATGATGTTTTTGCATTGTTTAGACAATACATTCTGTTGAAATGGAAATATAGACAAGTTGATAGGCAAAGTACTTTGCAGTATTTTAAAGATAGATTAGAAATTTAAGGTTTTAAGTTTTTTCTTTCTTTTGGGGAAGAATATTCTAAAATACAAAATTGATGAGAATGAGATTCTTATGTAGAGAAGAAATTTAACTTGAAAAGAGAATCTCTGCCATCAAGTGGAGTAGAGTTTTGGGTCATCCATTCATATATAAGTTTACTTAAAGCCAGTGGCAGACCTTTTACCACCATTTCAGTCATCATATATGAAGAGAATTACATGCTAATACATTGTTTGTAAGGCAAGATTTAATCAGAAAGAAAGAAATAATACGCCAAATGAACTTGATGATTGGGAAAATGTCCCCATAAGGACTGAATGATCTTTGTTTTAAAAAATGAGAGAGTAGTAGACTCAAGAATAAAATCATTATAGGGCCCGGCTAGATAGCTCAGTGGATAAAGAGCGCGCTGGGGTACCACATGGGAGGCCCCGGGTTCGGTTCCCGGGGACCTCTCCGAGCGGGCAGACGGCCTTGAGAAAGGCAAGCCGCCATGGGCGGGGCAGAGCCACCGTGGGCAAGGCAAAAAGCCGCCACGGGCAGGGCGGAGCCCCCACGGGCATGGCAAGGTCACCCGTGAAAAGCGGAGCTGCCCGCCTGCGAACCACCGCGGAAGCCAGGCAGCCCGCAGAAAACATGGAGGACTGCTGCCCACAAAACACGGAGCGGAGCCGCCCGTGAAAACGGAATGGAGCCACCCTCGAACACAGCGAGCTGCCGCCGCGGAGGGCCGACTCGGTGCGTCGCCGCAAAGACGGGGGGGAGACAAGTAGCAGACATAGAAAGACAGAGAAGAAAGGACACACAGCAAGAGCAAGCAGAAAGGGGGGGGGGATATGTAATAAATAAAAAATAAATCTTTAAAAAAAAATCATTATAAAAATGCAGGATGCCTTGCTAGAAATGAACATTATAGAAAGAAATAGGGTACCAGAGTTGAAAAAAAGAATGTTGAGATGTATAAATGTGTTTGACTCTTTTTGGGTTGATCTGATTATTTAAGTCAAATAAACAGGTTTGCAAATGTAGCTATAAATTAGTTATCGTTGTGAGAAAAAAAAATTGCCGGCATAGTTTATTTTAATAACAGATATGAAAGGGATGGGCTTTTTTCAACAAATAGTGAGAAAGTTATTAGAATATTATGATCCATTTTGTTTCTTGTTTTTTTTTTAAAGTGATACAGACAAAGAAGATAAGTTCTGTAAAAGAATTTCATAGATTTTTAAGGTTGGGAAAGGGTCAAAAGGATTGGAATGGGAATTGTTAGGTGATATGTTTTTTTTTTTCTTTTTTAGCTTTGATATAAGCTTTTTTGAGGTAAATGCACAGTAATTGTTCTGACATCCATATGCTGAACTACTCATTGGTCAGTATACATTTACTGGTGTTTTGCCAAGATACTGGTATTTTGCCAAGAATTGTATGAGATTCAGAGAAGTCCTAGCAGTCTCTATTGTGAAGGTGTTTGCAATCTAATATTGGAAGACCAATATAAAAGGCATTAAGAATTAAAAAACAAAATGAAGGTGTGTGTTATTGAAAATAAGAACAATAGAATTGAGGAGAAGGGAGATCAGTATGATTTGCATAGGGGGACTTCCTGAATATTTACTTGGGTTTTCAAAATGAGTAAAATTTGTAAAGAGAACAGAGATAACATTTTGATGAGAGAGGTAACATGGGAAGAATTTGAGTATAGGAAAAGGAGCAGAGGGTGGGAGTGGGAAGTATTTGTGTTTGTTTAAACCTGCTATAGACATAGTTTTTCTTTCTGAAAATTACATGTATGTTTCTGTGGAGATCAACACATTCTGCAGTTAACAAATGTAAATGATGATGTTGATGTTTAAATGAAGCAATTTATGGCATCAGAATTTTATAAATGGAAATGACCTTAAGTACCACAAGTCAACTTCTCATTTTACAGATGAGGCTTAGTGAGGTTAAGTTAGTTGACGAAGGTCAACCATCTTGTTAGTCGTAGGCTGGCAACTAAAAGCCAGATCTTCTGATTCTAGGCTGGTGTTCTTTCTAGTAGAATTTGATGGGCTTCTTTGCATAAAAGGGAAAAGCTGCGACCCTGTTTTTTAAGGCTTTTTTGATAATTTTTAAACAAAAGTGAAGTTTGATGGCTACAAACCCTAGAAAAAAGATTCTGATGAAATTTGCAGGCAATTGCTTATCATGGGGTTTTGTCACTTGAGCCATTGAGATTGTTCAGGGGTGACAAGTTCCCTGTGTTGTTAGCAGTATTCTTAATCAAGGAGTCTGAAGGCTGTCATCTGAGCAAAGAAATATGAGTTTTAGCTTTTCTTCATTGATATACATTGACCTTTTAACCCTACAGATTGACAGAGTCACTAGGTACATTCTTTCATGCTTAGCTGCCAGCCCAACTGAGTTCCATAATCATGTCAAAGGCACTTTACATTATGCTGTGGCTGCCATTTTTCACCAGATGGCAACGGGTTGTGTGTCCATTAATGTTTGAGAAAATGATTAATAAGCAGACACCCCCCCCGCACATACCAATAAAAGGGACTCTGAGTCATTCATAAATGTACAAGGATGAATGCTGGGTGACCTCCTCTGCCCTAGTAGCCCCATGGGCACTCACCCTCAGCTGAAACGTGAGATGAGTTGTTCTCATGACAACATGGAAACCTTGACAGTACAAAAGAAAATGCAAAATTAAATGTCACTTATTGATGAGTGCACTTACAATTTTTAATGTTACTTTTTACAATTCAAATTAAGTCTAAGTGGTATAATGAAATACCTTTTAAGATTTTTGAGTGGGTTCAATTTCTATTTATGTTAGTAATGTCCGATGTTATTCTAGGACACATTCACTCTTGTAGCCTGTCCATCTATTATATGACCAGAATGACCTTCCTTATTTTTACTCTTTGTAGAATTTTTTTTCTTTGAGTGAATTTTTTTTTAAAAGAAAAAAAAAATCAGCCTTCTTTTATCTTTTATTTAGAGTGATTAAAGGTCAACATTAATTCGATATACATAAGGGAGAGACCACAACATAGACCACATCCTTTACTAATATTGTCAGCCGCATAGGGCATTAATAAATATCTTCTATAAAAAAGGCTGAAACCTCAAGGTAATTGTAAAAGATTTTCACAGAATGAATGAATTCAGGAATATATTTTTTAAAACTTTAAAAAAAATTTTTATGAAGAAGATGTGGCTCAAGTAGTTGGGCTCCCATTTACCACATGGGCGGCCCTGGCTGGGTTCGATTCTTGGGGCCTCCTGGCTTGGCATGGTGAGCTGACAGCCGCTGAGCTGGCTCAGCAAGATGATGCAACATAGGGAGACAAGCAGACACAGAAAAGACGCAACAAAGAGAGACAAGCAGACACAGAAAAACACTCAGCAAATGGACATGGTGAATACAAGCAGCAAGGGGGGATAAATAAATAAAATAAATCTTTAAAAATTTTTTATTGAAGTATATCATTCATACATGAACATACATAAACCATAAATGTATAGTAAAATTTGTGACTTTACAAAACAAACATGCATATAATCATACAAGGCTCCCATCCTTCTCACCACCAATACCTTGCATTGTTGTGAAACATTTGCTACAACTATGAAAGAGCATTGTGAAAATATTACTACTAACTATAGCCTATATCTTACATTTGGCATATTTTTCCCCAACCGAACCAACTATTAACACCCTATATTAGTATTCTATATTTGTTATTGTTCAGGAGAAAACATTCTCGTATTTGTCCTGTTAACCACAGTCCATCATCCATCACTGGCTTCCCTGTGTTATACAGTCCCATGTTTTGTACAATCCATTCAAAGTGTACACTCAGTGGGGCTCTCGTTTTTAATCACAGAGTTGTGCTGTCATCACTGCAGTCAATTTTAAAACATTTTCATTACTCCAAAAGGAAAAATCCCATACCCCCTTATACCCCCCATTGATGTCCCTTAGCATTGAAAAAAAATCTTCTTGTCATTGCTGCAAAATATTACAATATTTCTGTTAACTATTGACCATAAGTTACATTAGTTGTAATTTTCCTGTGTATCACCATATTCCTAGCACTTTGTAAAAGAATAACGTTCTTATATTTATGCTATTAACCACAATCTTTCATCCACCATCAAAATCACTATGTTATACAATCCCTAGATTAGTCTCTTTTTTCCTTTTAATTGACGTTAATGCCTACATATTACCCCTTTCAGTCACAATCACATTTAGAAATCAGTAGTGCTAGTTATACTCTTTATAATGTATTACTCTCAGCTCTATTTATTTCCACACTTTTACAATGAACCTTATAATAATGCTACACACATTAAGCATCATTTCCCATTCTCAACCCACCTTCTATTTCCTAGTGACCTATGTTCTAAAGTTTACCTCCATGAGTTTGCTTATCATTTTAGTTCATATCTGTGAGACCATACAATATTTGTCCTTTTGTGCCTGGCTTATTTCACACAACATAATATTCTCAAGGTTCACCCATGTTGTCATATGCATCCTGACTTCATTTCTTCTTACAGTTGAGTAGTATTCCATTGTATGTAATTACCACATTTTGTTTATCCCTACATCAGTTGATGGGCACTTGGGCTGGTTCCATATTTTAGCAATTGTGAATAATGCTGCTATGAACATCAGTGTGCAAATGTCAGTTAGTGTCCTTGCTTTCAGTTCTTCTGAATATATTCCTATAATAGCATTGCTGTATTATATGACAGTTTTATGTTCAGCTTCTTGAGGTACTAACAAACTGTCTTCTACAGAGGCTGCACCATTCTACATTCCTACCAATAGTGGAGGAGTGTTCCTGTTTCTCCACATCCTCTCCAGCACTTGCAGTTTTCTGTTTTCTTTTAAAATTTTTAAAAAAATAATGGCCATTCTATAAGGAATGAAATTGTATGACATTTTAGTTTTTATTTTTATTTCTCTAATAGCTAGTGATGTTCAGCATTTTTTCATGTATCTATTGGCCATTTGTATTTCTTCTTTGTAGGAATGTCTATTCAAGTCCTTTGCCCATTTTTAAAATTGGGTTCCTTGTCTTTTTATCATTGGGTTGTATGATCTCTTTGTATAACATGGATATCAAACCCTTATCAGAAATGTGGTTTCCAAATATTTTCTCCCACTAAGTAGACTGCCTTTTTACTTTCTTGACTAAGTCTTTTGAAGAACAAGTGTTTAATTTTAAGGAGGTCCCATTTATCCTTTTTTCCCCTCTTTTGTTGCTTATGCTTTAGGTGTAAAGTTTAAGAAACTACCTCCTGCCACAAGATCTTGAAGATGTTTTCCTACATTCTCTTCTGGCAGTTTTATGTTGTAGCTTTTATATTTAGATCCTTGATCCATTTTCAGTTAATTTTTTTTTTATTGCATATCTCCCCTCCCCCCCATTGCGGCGACGCGCCGAGGCCGGTCACTGCGCAGACACGGCTTTCTCCGCTTGTGGGCGGTTTCTGCTTCCATTCACGGCGGCTCTGATTCAGTTCGCGGGTGGCTGGCTGCACTCCATTCGCGGGCGACCTGTCCTGCCCGTGGCAGCTTTGCCCTGTCCGTGGCAACTTTTTGCCCTGCCCACGGCAGCTCTGGCCCACCCATGGCGGCTTGCCCTTCTCAAGGCGGTCTGCCCGCTAGGAGAGGTCCCCGGGAACCGAACCCGGGGCCTCCCATGTGGTATACCGGCACCCTATCCACTGGGCTATATGGCCGGCCCCTCAGTTAATTTTTGTATAAGGTGTGAGATAGGGGTCTTCTTTCTTTCTTTTGGATATGGAT
>PVKH010031799.1:0-12270 GCA_004027955.1 Chaetophractus vellerosus
AAAGTCTTCCCATACAATCAGGGGACAGGATCAACCCAAGACAGCAGATATATTCTGATGTGCAGCAGTGGGCTACTGTGCATTTCTCAACTGAGTGCCTCTCCAGGAACTGGACTCCTGTGCTCTTCATTCCAACTTCTTCATAACCCAAACCACAAGGTAGGTTTCCAACTTCCTTTTCTCACCAGTTGCCCAGGTGCTCTCTGTACATCCTCAATCAGAGCCACAGCTTCCTCGCCATTTCCTGGACTCTGCTCCCTCACCCAGGTCTGGCTCTCCTCTAGCAAGATGGTCAGTAATTGTTCCAAAACCAGGAGCTCCAGCAGCTGCTCTTTTGAGTGTGTCTTAGGCCTCAGCCACTGAAAGAGAGTTCCCAGAGTTTGCTAAAAGCTTCTTGAGGTCCACCTACTTCCTGATAGCAGAACTGCCGGAAGCGCGGACAGGAGAACTCAGAGTTGTGTTGTTGCACGGGCAGAGTTGGTTTCTGTCCCTGTGAGGAGTCCTTGCCTGGGGGTGGGTGTGCCTGAGGACACCTTGCTGCAGCCATGATTTGCTTCAACGAACTGGCTCACACTGGGTGCCACTTCCACCCTGGGGATCGGATTCCATCTCCCATGTCCTCCTGGATAACAGTGAAAGGAGTATCTTTCTGAAATCAAAGAGACATGAGAATGTCATAGACCACTTGGGGATGTTGAAAGAAAAGGTTCAACTTTGATGGGAGGCTGAAAATGGAAGAAGACAGCATGAAACTGTCCCATAGACTCTTCACTCTGATTCTTGTGATTGACTTTCTAACCCCTTCCTTTACTCCACAAATCCAAGCCAAGAATCCAAAGCACTAGACGTCTCAAAAGATACCGTTTCCTCCCTCGCCAAATTCCTCTGTTAATGGATTGCCCTCACAGTGTAGTCCAGCTGTCCCTTCCCTTGTCCTCCGGGTCTTTTCCCTGTTCTCCCCTGGATCTACATTCCCAACTGCCACCTTCTCTAAAGGGAAGGACTAGTGCCCCTCAATTAACCTCTTCATCACTACTACAACCCCCTGGTGCCACGAGCCTTCCCCCTTCCCACCACAAACACACACACAATGTGGATGCTAAGTGACTGTTTGGTTTGTTACACTTTCAGCATTCCTTCCTAACTTCTGATAGCAGAACCTTCTTCCTTTGTAAAAGAGTTCCTCCCCTACTCCACTGGCTCTGGTGGAGCTCCTAATTACAATACACTTCCCTCCTCCCCAGGAGTGGGCACATGACATAAACTGGACCTATCAGAATTCTTCTCTTGCGATTTTACATAAAGGTAAGACAGGAGAAGTTCTGGATTTTCTGGGTAGGGTGTATGATTAGAGCTGTCTGAAACTGCGTCCCACTCTCTCCGTTCCACTCCTCTTCTGCCAAAGGGGCCTGTTTACAGGAGAAGACCAATACACAGGGAGTCTTGACATCTGTGGATCCCTGAGGCCAGTTTATGTAAGCCATTTTTTAAATTAACTTGAATTGGGTCTCTACTACGTAAAACAGAAAGAGATTAAAACAAATAACAATCCTAATGGGGAAGACAGTATCCTCTTTAAATACCAACAGCATTAAAATGGATTCAGGTAGCCTTCCAAAGAATATTTCAGAGCGGCAGGCAGGGACTAGAGATGCAGAAATCAAAGCATTGTTAGCACTCCTCTTTAACAAAAGGCAAGAAACTGAAACAGAGCAATTAAGTGTCTTGCCTAGCATCACAGAGTATAACTCCTAGGCAGCAAAGCCAGGACATACCGGTGCCCCTGCCTTCCATCCTGTAACTTAGCTGGTGAGAGATGTAATTTAATAAATGCTACCCTAATATCAGGCAGAAGGCAGAGCCAGCGCGCCTCTTGCCCTACACCCTACATCCCACTCATAGTTAAATAAAAAATAAAAGCAAACAAACCCACGAAACTAGTCTCCCACTGAATTGTATACTTGAAAGTGGTTAGAATGGGAAATTTGTTAAACATGTTTACACACACACACACCCCAATACTAATCTCTTGGAAATTTGTTTCATTCTAGCGATGAGGCCAAAGGCTCAGAGGAGTGCAGTACGAGGATGGGGAGTTGGGCTGATTGATTTCTCTCTCGACAAGTATCTATTGAGAACCTGCAATGCGTTCACTGCTAGGGTCAGGCACTCCGGCTGTGGCGGCGTGACAGAAGCACTTGAGCGGGAATGGGATGAGACAAGCAGGGTCACGCAGGAGAGAATGTGAGCGCCGACTTCAGGGTGAGGGGCCCGGGAGGCGCCCGAGCTCCGGGACTGGGTGGGGCCTGGTACGCGGGACGGTGACCGCAGAGCGTCCGCCCCACGCGAGCGAAGGCCGCCGGTCCCACCGAGACGCCCGCAGCGGCCTGACCCTACCTCCTCTAGGAGCCACCCAGCAGCGGGAGGCTTCCAGTCTGGATCTCTCCCGGGCGCCGGGAAGCACAGAACTCACACTGTCAGAGCTCTCCCGACACCCCAAACTCTCCCAGCTGCCGGGCTCGAAGCCTGCGCCGCGAGCCCCGGCGCCAGCCCGCCCACCGCGCATGCTCGCCATCGCCCCCGCCGGACTACAACTCCCAGGATGCGCTGCGCCGGCGGGGCGCCGGCACTGACAGACGTAGAAGCCAACGGACGCGAGAGAACCCCTCAAAGAGCCAATCCCTCTGGAAAGGAGGCGAGTCTCTCGCGGGGTAGTTCCCAGGCGGCCTGTGGGGTCTCCGCGACTGGCGGCCTCGGCTCCGCCCCCACCTTTGCGCCTGGGTTCCGAGTCCCGGGTCCCGGGTCCCCAGAGAGGTGAGTCTGCAGCAGGTGGGCGCGGGGTGCTGGGCCGCTCGCGAACGGCTCGAGCTCGGACCCGGCCGCGTCGCTGAGCCTCGCGCTGGATTTTGCCGCTGCTGAGCCAAGCCCGGGGCCAGGCGGGGCGCGAGCCCGAGCGGGGCGCCCTTGGAGGCCCGAGCAGCTAGGCCTGCGGAGCCTTGGAGCCGACAGCCGCCGCGCCTCCGTCAGCCCTACGGCCAACTCACAAACCTCGGCCTGCGCTGCTCTCCCCCTTGGTTTTACCCTTTAGCTCCCACCGAGATGCTCGAGGTCGGTTTAAGCCAGGAGGCGGGAGAGTTGGTGCAAGCTATCTCTACGACGACTTGAACTTTGCTGAGGCATTTCTGTCAGTCTAGTAGATCGTATTGCTCATTTCTTCTGAGACTGAAATAAAAGCAGTATTTTCCCCAGTTTCCTTTTAGGACGTTATGGTTTTTCTCCGTTGTAAGACAGTTCAAGATACTGCTGGAAAGACTGCAGGACTGTGCTGTCTTGTGGAGTTGGGGGGTTGAAAGCTAGGAAATGAGAAGGCCCTGGCTGTGGAACCTGAACTCTCAAACTGGGCGCTATCAGCTTCCTGAAAGGAGCTTCTTTCCTAGCAGAATTTTAGCGTTTCAGAAAGGCTTCTCTAGACGCCTGACCCCGGAAGTTTGAGCTGGCTACAAGGAGAGGCTACAAGGAAGTTGTCTCTCGAGCTCCAACATGGCGGCTAAAATGGAGATAACTTTGAGCTTGCAGTCTCATACTTTGACTTTGCCCAAACAAGAGAGACACATAATAACAAAGTTAGAGGAAGGGCAGGGGCCCACAATGCAAAAGACCTGTCCGGATCCTGAGCTATCCCGCCAGCGCTTTAGACGGTTTTGTTATCAAGAAGTATCTGGACCCCAGGAGGCACTCTGCCGCCTACGACAGCTCTGCCATCAGTGGCTGCAGCCTGAGCAGCACACCAAGGAACAGATCCTGGAACTGCTGGTGCTGGAACAGTTTCTGACCATCCTGCCCACGGAGATACAGGCTCAGGCGAGGAAACGATGTCCAATGAGCAGCAAGGAGATTGTGGCACTGGTGGAAGATTTTCACAGAGCAGCCAAGAGACCAAAGCAATGGGTAAGGAGGGTCCCTGGTGATCCCCCAGGATCTCCTTTTCATCTGGATAGTGCTTGGTCTCTGGATCCCTCCCCAGTTAGAGTCCAGAAATGGACTGGATGGCTTCTAAAGTTGCTTCTGGCCTCAGGGAGTGGTGACAGTTTTTCAGCCAACTCAGTTCTTGGCATTCCACTGAGGTAGTAGAGGATCAAGGTTCTTGACAGTCCATTTGGGCCTCATATCCCCAGAAGATGTTTTAAGGTTCTTGAATCTACTGTCAGATCTCCCCTTCCACTCCTACCCACCCCATTCCTCTTGAAATTTTCCTCCATTCAGGATTCTTAGAAGGCAAGGTCATCCTGTTGGGTAGGAATTGGACTCTGGGGGAACATCATCGGACTTTGTTCCAGTGAAGTGTATTGCCTGTTGCCATTGGATAAGGAAGTTAACAGTTCAGTTGGCCAGCATTGCTATTCCTGCCCACTCCCATTCCCCGGTCAGACCCAAATCAGGGCATAGGCAGGAAACAAACAACCTTTTGCTTGGGAAAATGGGAGCAGTTAGAGAATGGGTGTGAGACAGTCTCCTGGAACCCCACTTCTGCTGAGATCTCATCTGGACAGCCTTTGGCAGAATGATTTCTTCCAGAAGAATTGTTTTTAATGGCCCCCTCACCCTGCTTTTTCTAATCATACAGAATCTATTTCCAGCAGAAGTAGGGAGGGTGGTAAGGCAGAGGGTGGGAATCTGATGGACTATTGTCATGGCTGACCTTGATATTTGTGACAACTCTCCTCTGATGACTCCAGGCATTGAGAAAGGCCCAAGCTTTAAGGGCAGCCGCCCAGGAATTCCTTGCTGATTTGAAGCAGTCTCATTGTAGCCATTCTGCATGTCCTTCCCTTCGCATCCTTTGAGGGTTTCAATGGTCTCTATCAAAGTTGATCTCCAGGCAGTCATCAGGAGTTCCAAAGGTAAAGGGATCATTGAAGAGCAATGAGAGGTAAAGCTACCCATAGCCAATCCTTGGGCTTTAATGAATATGGGGTTTGTTCCTAGGTGGCTGTTTGTATGCAGGGGCAGAAGGTGCTCTTGGAGAAAACTGGATCTCAGCTTGGAGAACAAGAACTTCCAGATTTTCAACTGCAAACCCCTAGGAGGTATCCCAGAGAGAGCTCACCAGAAAGCCAGGCAGGCTCTCAGGACCAGCTGAGCCACCATTACAGGGAAAAATTCCAGCTCCTCCAAGAACCAACCCCTAAATTGATTGAAACAGGTAAACACTCTACATCTCTCCCTTTCATCAGCCTTTTATCTCCATAGAAGCATCTCATGGTTCTGAAAAAGCATAAACCAAGTAGGTGTTTTATGGTTTTTTGGTTTTTTTTTAATGTATGTAATCTTTAGTCTCTAAAAATTTCATTAGTTAGAATGGAAGTGAGAATATAAATAAGTATGTTTTCAACATTTTCTGTTAACCAATATTTGACAATCCAATGCTAACATGATTATTCTAGTACCTGCTTTTTTGTCCTTTTCAGAGATTCTTATAGCAAAGACAAGTTCACCTATGACTGCTAAAAGTACTGATAAATTTCCTTTCAAGCTTTGGCTGAGTTCATCACTTAAAATGGTCCCATATTAAGAAGGGGCCTAAAGGATATTCTGTTAGAGACAAAGCCCCTCTCCATATTGTTTTCTGCCTCCTCCCCCTCCCACCCCTTTGACTTCATTGTTTGTGCTTTAAATCCCCCTGTGTGTACCTCCCTGTCTCCGGTATACAGATACAATGACTGGCCCCTTTCTGCAAAATCCTGTGATTCCTAATAATGATTCTTGGCGATGTGATTATGGGATCTGGTCAGCAGGGTAGAGAAGAAGATGTCAAGAAGACTAGAGCCTGTTTCCTTATAATATGCTGCATTTAATGAAACATTTTGGTTTGAATATTCTCAGAACTCAGGAAAAGGAGGCGGCCTGGGGCATCCAGTAGAAAACCTCTATAGAGGCAGCTGGATGTTTGTGCCCAGGACCATCTCCATGAAGTGGTTTGTTTTTCATGTGCTTTTTGGCCATCCGTGTATATTTGGAGAAATGTGTATTCGAGTCTTTGGCCTATTTTTAAATTGGGTTGTTTATCTTTTTGTTTTTGAGTTTTCAGAGTTCTTTATATATTCTGGATACTAGATCCTGATTAGATGTATGGTTTTCAGATACCTTCTTCCCATCTTTTCACTCTCTTGATAGTGTCCTTTGATGCACAAAATGTTTTCATTTGGATGAAGGCCAATTTATCTGTTTTTTTCTTTTTCTTTGATTGCTTGTGCTTTTGGTGCTATGTCTAAAAAAGTTGCCTAGTCCAAGGTCACAAAGATTTACCTCTTTTTTCTTCTAAGAGTTGTATACTTTTTATACTCACATTTAGCTCTTTGATCCCTTTTGACTTTATTTTTATGCATGGTGTGAGGTAGGGGTCAAAATCCATTCTTTTGCATGTGGCTATCCATTTGCCCCTGTAGCATCTGTTGAAAAGACAGAATTGTCTTGGCACCCTGTTGAAAATCAATTGACCACAAACGTATAGGTTGGCTATTTAAATTTACATTAAGTAAAATTTAAAATTAAGTTTTTCAGTCACACTAGCCACATTTCAAGTGTTCAATAGCCACATGTGGCTAGGGGCTTTCAGTCACACCACACAAAAATTTTCCACATTACAGGAAGAACTATTGGACAGTGCTGCTCTAGACCCTCTATTTGCACACCAGCCCTTCCACCCCATTACCATCCTGAACGTTAATCTTGCCAGTGAAAATTTGGGGTGGGGAGAGGACGGGGTTCTGTAATTAGCCCATATTCTAGTTTCTAAGTACATATGCTGACAACTTTGTAATGAAAGAAAACACCTCAGTCACTGGAATTACCATGCTTTGAAAAGAAGGTGGTCGTCAATCAATGTCCATGTAAGTGAGGGGTATTTGTGTAGATAGCTCAAGCACTAGACTATGGGAGTGAATTTTGCAATTTTAAGATTTCAACTCTCCTTCTTTCATTCATCAGTTGTTACTCAGTTTGATGGGTTTGCTTTTCCTTTTTCCTCCTTTCCTAAACTTTACCCTAAAAGTAGAAAGGAGGGAGGTTGGTTGGAGAATTTGGTTCTTAACTTTAATATAAGTCACAATCATCTCAGAAGCTTGTTAACTATGTAGATTTCAAAGTCTACCCACAGAGATTCTGACTCAGCACTTTGGGGAAGTGGTGGGGCACCTCCTTGCTTAACAAGTGCCTCCATATTGTGTGTAATGTAAGTCGAGCAGAGAAGCACACTTTGAGAAACCATACAGTATATTTCATAACTCTTTTGATGAGGTCTTTCTTGAAAGCCCAGAAAATGGAACATACTTTTTCTAATTATAGAGCCCACCAGAATGAGAAATGACAACAAGGAAAATCCACAACAAGAAGGGGCCAAAGGAACAAAGCCATGTGCAGCATCAGCTGGCAGATCCAAAGGGAATGGTCTGCAGAGTCCTGAACCTCGAGGGGCGAATCTAAGTGAACCTCGATTGTCACGGAGACAGGTCAGCCCCCCAAATGCTCAAAAGCCATTTGCTCACTACCAGAAACATTGCAGGGAACTGGAATATGTCAGCAGCTCCCTGAAAAGCCACCCACTGAGGGAGCTGAAGAAAAGCAAAGAAGGTAAAAGAAACCTTAGCAGTCATTTGGCCCGTCTTGGGCACCAGCCAACCCGCTCAGCAAAGAAGCCTTACAAATGTGAGGACTGTGGGAAAAGCTTCACATGGAATTCAGAGCTGAAAAGACACAAGAGAGTCCATACGGGAGAGAGACCCTACACATGCGGAGAGTGTGGAAACTGCTTTGGGCGGCAGTCAACCCTGAAACTGCACCAGAGGATCCATACTGGAGAGAAGCCATACCAGTGCAGCCAGTGTGGGAAAAGCTTTCGCCAGAGCTCAAACCTTCACCAGCATCACAGACTGCATCATGGAGACTAAGTGTAGGGCTTCATTCTTCATGTTCAGAAGGAAAGTATTTGTACTTCTTCCTCTTACTTGCATGTGAATCACAAAGACTGTGTGACTTAGAAGGAGAGGAAGAAGTCCCTGAGGAACAGCAGTGAATATTGGCTGGTGAAGAGCCCCTGCAGAGTCTGATTGGATGTGGCCATTCCCAGAGACAAGGGTGAGGAGATAGCAGGTCAAGGCATTGGGCCAAGAATAGCAGTTGCTGTTGAAGGGAGAAACTGCTGAGAGAGAAACAAGACATTCCTGCAGGTGCCCCCCTCATTGTTAAATATTCCTGTTGCTTAATTTAGCCTCTAAAATAGGTTAAAGTATGCATTCTATATATCTGTAGGTATGCATTTGCTGTCGCATCAATTTTTATCGTGCTCACACTTCTTTAATAAAGATGAGTGATCCATCCGAATTTCAAGGTAAAAGTTAATTGGAATATAAAGCCCCTGGTATTCCTTCTGCAATTCCTGACTGTTCATGACAAAAAGACCGTGTTAAGTGAGAATGTGTGCATATTTGTGTGAGGAGAGGGCTTCCAAAAAATTAAAAGTTTCATTTACAAAAACAAAAATTTCCATTTGAGGGATCCTTTGTATATCAAAGCATCTTTGATTTAGAAAAAGGAAGTCTACCCAGTTGCTGCAAATCCAGTGAAAGAGCAGGGGAAAGCTACAGAGAGAAGCAAGTAGTTGATAAAATCGGTGTCAAAAGAAATAAATCAAAGCATTAAGAAAGGTTTATTGAGAGAGAAAAACTGTTCGTGAGCAGGGAGATGTCAAACCAGGGAAGTCATAATGCGAGTCTCAGTAGCCATCTGGTCACACCGGCTTATAAAGGCACATAGGGAATTTCCAAGTAGGGGGGTTACAATGACTATCTGACATTAATTAAATAATAGAGGACCCGTGCTTTCCCCTCAAGACCCCTTTCTGCCTGAATGAAGAGATTCTGGTGATTACAGTCTGTTAAAAACAACAGGCTAAAGCCTCTTCTGTGCAGAGACTTAACAAAAGCCCAGTAGCCTTCCTCATAGTTTTTGGTGGCCCTTTAGGGCCCAATCCAAGGTCCCCTTTCCAACGACTGTTAGACAATGAAAGAGTTCATTTTCAGTATTTGGCTGCTCACTCCAGTTTGCTTTCTGTCACTGGTTGGGCCTCTTTTTTTCCTCAGTTGCTCTCCCCACCCATTGCACCCCCTTTTTCTAGGCCAATGCCACTATACTTGTTCCTCAATTACTATTCTAATCATATTCACATCTCTCTTGAACCAACTTGGTTAGTCAAAGAGGATCTCTCCTAACAGGGAAGGACCATGGATTTCCACTTTTCTTATTTATAAGGGTTCGGGACTGGAAATCTTCCTTAAATAAGAGTTTTTGCTTGCTTTGTGAATTTTGAAGTTCATGGAAAACTAATGAAGAACGTTTTTGAGTTTTCTTTTTTCTGGTTACAAAATTAATGTGTTCATTGTTGAATCTTAGTGTCTTTGGATATCTGTCCAGCTGTGGACCTTGAATAAATGTGACAAAATTACCACTCTGAACAGCCATCATTTCCAAAAGGTTTTCAAGTCTGTGATACTGCCTCCCCACCATGCCACTTGCTTTGGCAGATAAAAAGTTCTTCTCCAGGTGAGGCATGCCAGTAAAGGTCCAAAGCCCTGGAAAAAGGCCCCTAGATTATCAGCCACATTTGCAGGTCTGTACTCAGTTCTTCAGACACAGGCTTCCCCTCATCCCCTTTGCTCATGCATGATTCCATCACAGGGTCACAGCACAAAATGCTGACCTGCTAGTCTGCGATTAGCTGCTGCTTACATCACTCCAATATAAGAAAACCATCTCTCTCCTGTTGTGGGCAGTGCTTACCTGCAAAACAGCCTGTGAGGTTCTGCGATCCTTCCTGTACTTGCCCTGTTCTCACCCTCATGGGGTGGGATGATTTCTGCTCAGGTTATTTGGTCCCTGGTTTGCCCTCAGGGAAGTGGGGAGGAGAGGGGAAGCATCAGTGGGTAGGTGGAATCTGGGCCCTGCAGATTTCTGTGAAAAGTAGTTTCCATCTATTGCAGATAAGGACTTTAAAAAACAATCCCATCATACCATTATCAGTCCCCCCAAAATTAACAATAACTCCTGAATACCATCCAATAAAGACTGTTGAAATTTCCCCTCATTGTTTCTAAAACAATGTTATCTTTTTAAAGATTTAAGGTATATTTCACATACCATAAAATTCATCCATTTAAATTGTACAGTTCAATGGTTTTAATATATCATCACAGTTGTGCACCATCACCACAATCTAATTTTAGAACATTTTAAGCAGCCCAAAAAGACACTTCATAATCATTAGCAGTCCCTCCCCTTCCTGGGCCCCTTTATATCCCTCCCTTCTTTCTCTCAGCATAACATTTTCAAGGTTTATCCATGTTGTAGCATGTATTGGAATTTGAATCCTTTTTTTTTTTAATGGCCAAATAATACTTAATTATATGGATAGACCACACTGTGTATTAGCTGATAGACTTGGGGTTGTTAACACTTTGGAGCTATTATGAATAATGCTGCTATGAACATTAATGTACAAGTTTTTGTGTGGACATATATTTTCATTTCTCTTTGGTATATACCTAGAGTGGAATTGCTGGGTCATTTATTTGGTAATTCTTTCTTTAACTTTTTTGAGGAACCACCAGACTGTTTTTCCATAGCAGCTGCACCATTTTACATTCTCACCAGCCAAGTAAGAGAATTCTAATTTCTCCATGTCTTCACCAACACTTGTTATTTTCTTTCCTTTTGATTATAGCCATTCTAGAGAATGTAAAGTGATATCTTATGGTTTTAATTGGCATTTCTCTAAGAGTTAATGATGTCGAACAGCTTTTCATGGGCTTATTGGCCATTTGTATATCTTCTTTGGAGAAACATCTGTTCAAATCTGCCTATTTATAATTGGGTTGTTTGTCTTTTTATTGCTGAGTTGTAAGAGTTCTTTATATATTCTGGGTACAATTCTATCAGTTATATTATTTGTAAGTATTTTCTGCTATTGTGCTGTAATATACTTTTGCACAATTACAATACATCTCTTTAAAACAGCTGTCACCTGCCAAAATACAAAAGTGGCCAATACCATCTCTATTCCTGAGTTGCCAATGAAATAGCGAGACATCTCTGTGAGTGAAGATAGTGACTCTTGAGATCAATGCCACACCATTTGAGTCCCTGGCAGCCTTCCTGATCAAACCATAATGATTGGATTTTCAATCACATACGGTGCAAATTTCTTTAATGGAGGATTTTAAAAAAAAATAATAACTCTGCTCTTCAGACTCTAGAAAGTTTTCCACTATAATAAAGATAATATTTTGTCTACTTAGGAAGCAACATTCTAAATCCTTTACATACAAGACCTCATTTAATTCTGTGAGATAGTTGTTATTCCAAATGGGATAGTTATTCTTTCCTTTTCAGAGATAAGAAAATTGCGTAAACTCAAATAATTTAAAAGAACTTGCTAGGGCACCACAACCAGTAAACAGCAACACAGAATTAGAACCAGCTGTTATTTTCAAAGTCTGTCCTTCATTGCTATGTGGCAAACTACTCCATGTTTCACTACAGAGACTCCTGTCTTGGGCAGTCAGGGGTCAGTGGTTATTCTCGTTACTGATTCCACTGAAGCCCTGAAGTGAGAAGGGAGGCAAGATGAGACAGATGAAGAGCCTGGAAAGTAATGTCCCTGTTTCAGTTTGCTAAAGGCTGCCAATGCAAAATACCAGAACTGGGTTGGCCTTTTTTTTTTTTTCCTTTTTTTTTTTTAATTTTATTTTTTATCTTTTTTACTTTTTGGGGGTGGCTTTTTTAATGGGAATTTATTAGGGTAAAAGCTTACAGTTCTGTGGCTTTGAAAATGTCCAAATCATCAAAGATGCTGTCTCACCAATGGTCAGCTGCTTGCAATTTGGTCTCCTGCCACATGGCAAGGAAAAATGGCAGCTGGTCTCTGCCTTCTCCTCCAGGCTCACTTTCTCCCAGAGCTTAGCTGTGGCCGATCAGGTATATGGCTTATCTCTCCCCTCTCTCTTCTGGTGGGCCTCATTGCTTTGTCTTCGGCAGCTTCCAGCCTCTCAGGGTTTCTCTGTCTTTCCACAGCTGCAGTTGATCCTGGAGTCTTCTCTCACATGTCAGGGTAAAACTAGCAGCTCTCTTTCTCTGTGTGTCTCTGCTTTCAGGCCTCCGTTTATGTAGGACTCCAGTAAAAGGATTAAGACCCACACTGGGTCCCACAGGTTAACCGAA
>PVKH010031800.1:0-12273 GCA_004027955.1 Chaetophractus vellerosus
AAAAAATGATAAGACCTATTTCATAGGGTGGTTTGGGGATTAAATACAGGACAACACTGAAAATATTTAATAAATGGTATGGAAGCAATATAAATGAAGAAATAAACACATAAATGGATGAATGGCTATGCATAAATGACCCCAGGATTGGCTCTGGATCAAGAATGGGCTTGAGCCTCTAAGTGTGAAGGCTTTAGTGGGCTGCAGAAGACAGAAATCAGAGAAACCAGGGTGAGATTTGACAACTTTAGAAAATCACAACTCTTTGAATTCTCAAGGCTCAGAAATTCCAAGTCATGTTTTTCCTCTCTCAGAGCTCACTTCAATCACAGGTGCCATCTTGGCCCTTTCAGCTCAAATATGCACACCTGGTGGCTATCTCTTAATCGATTTAATAACCAACATTTAATGAACACATACTATGTGCTGAATCTTTTAACACAATTAATCCACACACCCACACTATAAGTCAGCTTTATTTTACAGTGAGAAAAATGAGCACTGCGATAGTAAGGTTCTTGCCCATTGCCGCACAACTAGAAAAGTGGAAATGCAGAGATCTAAACCCAAGGGTTCTTGCTCTACAGCCCATTGTTGTTAACCCCACATGGTAAGAAGACGAACACACTAACACAATAGAAAGGCAATCCTTCTATCCTATCCTTCAAAAATTGGCCTCTATATTAGCTCTTTTCACATAAAAAAATGTCTAAGTGCTCCCCTGTTCCCGATAATGATCTAGATATTCAGCAAATGAATTCAAAATTATTTGGACACCAAAAGGCTAATCAAAAGGACAAAAATATTACAACTCTCAAGCACATAAACCTTTCTGGGGTTAGAGGGAACACCTCTGGTCCCAAAGTTCAATACTAAAAATGGCCAGAAGCTTTGGGAGCAAGGTTATACAGTCTGTCAATGAATTCCTTTCTTCCTACAGGAAACCTAATGTGAATCACTGCTTTTTGGGACAAGTCCTCAAAAGTCAATTTAGTTCTAGAGTGACTCTCCTATATCTTTTTTTACACTTTAATTAATACATTTTTCCCATTACTCTTGGCTCAGAATAAAACATAACAAAACTCAAGGTATAAGGTGAAATAAAAAGTATATGTGTTTTTAATGTCATAAGTATTAATCAAATAGACCATACAAAAATCTGTAAGGAAATGTAATAAAAAGTTTTATAGTGGTTTATACTGGTTTAAAAAGCCAAATCTGCCATATATGACAATACTACCAACTTAGTTAAAAGGTTATATATGCTATTGGGTTGCACATTTCAGTCAATTCTTCAGATCCCATTTTAATATTTAATCAGTTTATTTACAAAACATATTTCTGAAAATTGCAAACTCAAAAGGGAAAATTTCCAGTTCTGAGTTTGGTATATATAACAAATAAATACAATGGTCCATTAGGACTACCAAATCTTTTGATTTTATGCTATCACTAAGACTTCTGCTTCGTACTTTGCTTTTGTGTATATCAGAAAGAATCACATTTTGCAATATTTGACAATTCTCTCCAACTATCACAATCACTTTTTTTTTCATTTGCTTGAAACTTGGTAAAATGTTCATTTTTTTGGCAGAAATATTTCTTATTCAAGCTTGGATCCAAGGTAACCATTTCTGGCACAAAAATAAAATGGTTAAAAAAAGATCATTTTCACTGAATTAAGACAGCATGGGAAATACACATTCATTTAGCCCATTTCCAAAAGTTGACTTCTAGCAGCTCAGCAATATTTGACAGTATTATTCTTAGCACACTGGTAGAACGGTTATGTTGCTCTCTATAAGGTAACAGCTATTGTAAGATCAAGATGGGTTGTGACTCAGACAGACTTAAAGTAGCAAAGTTCTAGGCATTTTGTATAGACTTCTGAAGAGTAGGCACAGGTTTAGTTGTAAAACAACTGGACAACATGGGACAGGTTCAAGGGGTGGGGGAAACATATTTCAGTCTCCTATAGATTTTCATTTCTCATTGAGTAGCAGGTGATGTCTGCCAAAAACTAAAGAAAAATGTGTAAGTTTTCTGAATCCACACATTTGGAGTTCTTCCCTGCAAGAAAATTCAATCAAGCCAGCTTGGGTATGTGGAAATCTAAGCATAGTGTCAAAATAACCAATTATTGATTTTTTTTTAGCCCAATTCCCACCTAATATGGATGGTCAGCCATCATCATGTTTATAGACACAACTTTTAATATACTTGTATATCACTTACACAGGGACTGCCATGTTGTAGTTTCAATTTTTGGATGAATGGATGGATGGGTGGATGGATGGACAGATGGATGGACAGACATCCCATACTACCCAAGATTGTGATCATAATGCAGTCATAATCACAAGGTCTGAAAAGAAAGCTTATTTAATAAAGACATTTTAACTAAAGTTAAAGAATATATAATTCCCTCCCAAACACCCATCTTTTTTAAAAACCAAAATCCAATAATTAGAGTATTAATTAATAGAATAGTTAAAATAATTATTAGGAAGTTGTGGCAGTTTGAGTCTTTTGTGGACCCCCCAAAAATCTTGTTCTTAAAGCTAATCCATTCCTGTTACTTACTGTCTCTTATTTCAGTTTATTAAGACCCAAAGGTGGGTCTTAATAATCCACATACCGGAGTCCTTAAATGGAAGAATAAAAAGCCACAGACACAGAAAAAAGCTGCAGAGACAGACAGAGAGCCAGAAGCTGAAATCAACAGAACACAGACGCTGAGAGGAAGCCACTTTAGCTAGAAGTTGAAAGCAACGAGGCCCAGAGGAGAGGGGAGAGACAAGCAGATGCTGCCATGTGCCTGGCTGCCCACAGCTGTAGCTCAGGGAGAAAAGATCTCCTGATGCCTACATTTGGACACTTTCATGGCCTCAGAACTGTAAGCTTTTAAACTAATAAATCCCCATTGTAAAAGCCAACCCATTTCTGGTATATTGCTCCCAGCAGCTTTTCACAAACTCAAACAAAAATAGATAAAATGCTGCTTCTTGGCATTTTTTACTTGTAGATGTTGGCAAGAATCATATGCTACAGCTTTTGACAGCCCTATTCAACCATCATAGTTACTGTTTTTTTAGCTGCACAATATACACCAAGTGAAAGCAGATACTTTATCACTAATATTTACCTGTCAACATACATAATCAAACTCCAGTCTTATCCTTAGACTCTGGTAAAATGCTCTTTTCTAACTCACGATGAATCAAATCTTGGAATGAACTTACTCTTAGGATTGGGCTATGGCTCTGAAGTTTCCATCTGTTTTGTGCCAAAAGCCTGATCAGAACATATTTGCCTAAATCTTGGCATCAGATCATCCCTGGGCAGATATCCCAGGAAGTTTGGCCCGGGGACTAAAGGTCATCTTGGCTTTAAAAGTCCTCCCAGAGTCTCACAGGCACCAGCAGATTTTCTCCAATTCCAGTGATCTTACCACCTGCTTTGGTTGTTCACACTAATTAAAGACATAGCCTTGGTCTGCCCTTCTAGCCTCCTATCAACTGAAAAAGGTATGCCATTCTCAGACTCACCTGCAGCCATACAGGCAAAGCAGAAAAGGTAGGGTTATATCCAGGTAAGGGCTTTCAATGCTCCAGTGAGAAACCTTGTCATCTCTTTTTTCTCACTCAGAAGAAAGGGACCTCCCACTCTCCTCCTTAATCAGAAAGAAAGTGCCCCTTCCCTGTAGGCACCTCCAGTCATAGCTGTGCTGCTAGACGGGGCTTTTAAATACAATGGCACTTCTAAATCAACAGAGGTAACTGACAAAACTTGGCTTGCCTTGACTACAGAATAGTTTAACAGGAACCCCTCAGAACTGATTTCTACCCCACCCCACCCCACTCCACAGGACACAGAGAAAAGTTTTGAGAGAGATGTAAGGCAAGTTCATCACCATCACATCGTATATGTCTCAAATTATGGGAAATTTTGAAAGAACTTTGATTTGGAATGTCTTGATATACCTGGTTTGGGAAGTCTTGTTAAACCTGAAATAAATAAGGATATCCGGAACTCAAGCCAGAATTGAAGAATAGTGCTGTATGCCAACCATATCTTCCTTTTCCTGCTATTGGGGTGTTTGTCCATGCATACTACCCACCACAAGTTGAGTGCTGTCCGGAACTAAAGGAAAAGTTAGAAAATGTCAATCCTGAAAATAAAGTTACACAAAATTGGTAAGTTCAACCAGTTCTATGAACACAGCAACTTGGTTTTCGGGACATAAAGGAAACTGTCATCTTCAGGGAGTTAGAAAAAAAAGAGCTGATAAATGGGAGTGTGTTACTGTTTACTCAACATTGTCCAAAGGATACACACCTGTCTATGAAATCAGTGAAAGTAGAAATAGGGCCTGTGACCTCAGTACCTGGCACCCAGCTCTTAGCGGGTGCTCAATATATACATGCAAATGGCCTGTGAAAAGTGTGTGTATATATCTATATGTATGTATATAAGTATATGTGTGTATATATGCATATTTGTCTATATCATTGCAGTGAATGCATGCATACATGTATGTCTATATACATATGCAAGCATATATGTATATGTGTAAGGGTATATGTATTTATATATTTCTATAAGTGTATACATGTATGTGTGTATGTATATCTGTATACATACACACATACAAACACACACACACACACAGCAGTCCTCTAGGCTCTACCAGAGTTTGAAAGGCTCTCCCAGGACCACTAGTCTGCATTGCCCATGGTCATCAATCAACTTTCTTCCTAGAATTCAGTTGTTCAGATGGTTTGATATCTTCCAAGTATCACACAAGGAGAAGGACATCCCTAAAATTTATAAGTTAATTATAAATTAATATCTTATAATGCTGATTTTAAAACCAGTGTTTATAGGTTTGGCTAATATCAATTTTCCCTCAGAGCTTTATCTTGATGAACCATTAAGTCAAGTTCAGATTTACCAAGCTGATAACTACTAGCATCACCAGGCAGCCAATGTTTCTTTTTCCTCCTTGTACTTTAATGGCAAAACGCATCAGGGCTGAGTTTGGCACAGCTGTGTGTAGTATTGCTATTTCCTTCACTCTCTAGGCTTCAAATATGACCAACACTCCATCCTAAGTGTCACTCCCATAGGCTCATCTGACTAAATGAGCTGACAACTTGTCTTTAAAAACAAGGATTATATTAGCATGTCTCAGCTGTCAATCATACATAATCAAGCTCACAAAGAATAAACACTTTTTTGATGAGTAAAATTTTATTTTTACATTTAGCAAGACAGGAAGGATAAACAGGTTAATAAATGATTTTGTAGGAAAAAAACACAGTATTTTAAAAATAATTTCTCCTTGATAAAGTATTTAAGTCCTAGGTAACCTTAAATCTCATTCTGTTCTCATGTGTGAGTAACTCCCATGTGCCAAGCTCTGTGCCAGATAATGAGGGAGGGGACAAAGAAAAAAACATATATGTCTTGCCCCCAAGAAGGTTATAATTGTGTCAGAGCAACAAAACATGAAAATGAAAAAAATTTAAAGACCAATAAAAGAAAATAATACAAAAGATACCAGAAAGTATGTGATTAAATGTAAGCTATCATTGTTTAGGTGGAGGAATATGGGTCTGTTTAGGCTTGCATATTTACAAAAAGTTTCATGAGGAAAGTAGAACCTAATCTAGAGTTGAAGAAGGAGTAAGTCCAGAAAAGGGAAGAGGAGAATGAGAAGGCATCCTAGATAGGAACCTAGCACAAGCATGGGAGGGGGGCAGGAATGCCCTTGGCATGTTCTGGTACCCTGTGTCACTCACCTTGGCTGGAGGTGCAAATTCACATTAGCTTAGCTTGGGGAGTTCCTTAATAACAGCCTAAAAATTGTAAATAGTATGCTATTTCATAAGAGTAAAGTGTTTGTTTTGCACAGAGAATCTAGTGGAGAAAAGTAGTGTTTTCAAAAAAATTAATCTAGCAGAAGTTTACAGAATCAACTGGAGTTGAGCAGACTAGATGCAAGGAAATCAGCTCAGAGGCAACAGCAAAACCTCAGATGTAACTGGACTGAAGCATTGGTGGTAAGGAAAACAGAAAGAACAAATTGAAGGGACATTCAGAAAAAAAAAACTGGCAGGCCTTCACAACTGATGGGATAATGCCCCCAAACAAAACCAAGTGTCAAAAATGAGCTTTTGGGTTTATAAACAGGTTTGTGGCTGAAAGGGGTAGTCTAGGGATATAAATGTCAATTGAAAGAAAGCTAGAGAATAATCTAGGGACTGAATACCATAGTAAATCCTGAGGTGGATGAGGATTGTGGTTAATAGTACAAATACAAGAATGTTCTATGAACTAGAACAAATGTATATCACTATTACAAGGTGGTAAGAATATGGAAATGCATAGGCAAAAAAAACAATTAATGTAACTTATGGACTACAGTTAACAGATATATTTTAATATTCTTGTATCGATGGCAAAGAAGGTACTGTTTTAATAATAGGGGTATGTGGCAGTTTGGTATTGTTTTTGAATTCCAAATATAGATATTGGATTGTGTTTGTAAACTGGCCTGTTCCTCCAGGTGTATTAGGCTGTATTAGATTCAGAGGTTTCACTTTTACTTCATTAAATCAAGATTAGGGCTTTTATTTGACCACATCATTAGGGCAACTCAGTTTGAGTCCCCACCCCCTTGGTGGGGATAAAATAGACTCTTACATGGAAGTACACACAGAGAACCAGAAAAGTGAGGAAAGAGAGAGGGCTCCATTAGACATGGCAGAGGCCCTGGGAAGAGAGGTGAGCCTGATAGTCTACAGCTGACCTTGTGGAGAGACCAGAGCAGCTGAGGCCAGAAAGAAATGAGCCCCAGGGAGAGTGACGAACCTTATGCCAGCCTATAGCTGAGATTGGAAGAAGCTGGGACCACAGAGCCTTAAGAGGCAGAGGAAGGCTGAACACTTGCAGAGACCAGCAGCTATCTTGCTCCAACACATGGCAACAGACTTTGGTGAGGGAAGTAATTTACATTTTATGGCCTTGTGACTGTAAGCTTCCACTCCAAATAAATACCCTTTATAAAAACCAATAGATTTCTGGTACTTTGCATCAGCACCCCTTTGGCTGACTAATACAAGGGGTATGGAAAAAATATACCAAATATACGCTATAGAAAATAGTTAGTGGTAATAGTCTGATGATGTTCTCTCAATCTGTAACAAATATTATACAATAATGTAAGGTGTTGGTGGAGGGGTGTTGTATGGGAATTCTGCACATTATGCATGATTGTTTTGTGAGTTCACAACTTCTCTAATAAAAAATATTAAGAGAAAAAGAAAAAAAATGAGCTTTCAAGGTTGAGGTACATTGGAAGAAAACTCAGGTTTGGGTAGAGAATGGTTTGATCAGTTTTTAGCAGAGTCTGAGCTGATAATGTGACACCTGAGAACAAAGGGTCAACAAGCAGTTGGTCTACATTCTGCTGGAATTTAATGAGTCTAGAGCACAGGTTGGAAATATTATAAATAGAGCTGATAACTTGGCCATTAGGTTGATTGAGATCTCAGAGGGTGAGCAGTAAGCAGAGGACAGAATAAACATTTAGGGACAGGGGAGAGATACAAGGACCATTGATGGACACAGGGGAAGAGCAGACAGAGAGGCAGGAGGGAAAGTAAGATCAGAGAGCAACATGATGGCCAAAGGAGAGCACCAAGCAGGTAAGCGTAAAAGGTGAATGAGGACACCTAAGAAAAGGACCTCAGCCAACTGGTTCTTTGGAGAGTCTGGTGAGGACAGAAGCTAGAACACAAGGCTTCAGGGAGGGATGGGGAGTGGGAATGTGTATTCAATAGAAGGAGACCACTGTTAGGAGCAATGTGGCCATGAATGAGAGAGCAACATGAGCAGGCAGCAGTATGGCCAGCCGAGGGTCCCAGCACTGCCCCATCAGAAGCAACACTTTCTTGCCCCAACAGAGCATACACCTCCTAGGAGCGAGTGGGAATCCTGCATCCTCTCTTTCTTGCAAGGCTCAGGATCTTGCAGGAGCAAATATCCTATGGTATCAGCAATGTGTTAGAGGCCTGAAATCTGCCATTTTGAGAGCTATAGCATATGGTTGCTCACTCTTCTCTGCCATGATGATTCCAGCTGGCAGGGGTTAAATGTTTCCAAGAAGGTGAGAAGAGAGAAGGAATCTCCTGAGTTTTCAGGCATGGAAGCTACGGCTGTTGCAACTAAATGAAAGAGATGTCAGGTGGCGGTTATGATACTCAATTGAGGCGGAGGCTGAAATGGCTGCACCCCAGGCAGCCAAAAGTTTCTACTTAGTTTTCACCTCATTGCTCTCAGATCTTGTTGGCATCATTTAGTGGAGGCTCGATCTGTTTCTGTCTGCTCCCTATCAGGAGCTGGATTTAAATCAGTGATTTTGCTGATTACTTACTGTTTTCTTGTCTCATTAGAACAGGGGTTCTTAACAAGTCTGTGAGCTTGAACTGAAATTCAAAAAAACATCATTCTTGTGGAGACGTGTTGGTGCAGGTGTGACATATTTATTAAATAACACACAAAATAGTGTGGACTTAGTAAGGGGTCTGTGGTTTTCACCTGACTGGCAAAGGGGCCGTGGAACAAAAAAAGCTAAGAACCCCTGATCTAGAAAGAGCATAAGCAAGATGTGCCTCTACTTTCTGAAATAAGACTCTCCCCCTAATGACACACATCATTAATCCACAAACTGCAAATGCAGACTTTAACAAAAAGCATAAAAATATGTCCAGAGTGCTTGTGTTGGTCCACTGAAAGCTACAGTTACATTCTGCTTTCAGATTATCAACTCTAAGATTGAACTTGGTAGCAGCATTTTTCACTATGCAGGGCAGTTGGGACACAGCAAAGCAAAGCATTTTAATCAAGGTTCTACAGCATTTGGAACCCAAATTTCCTTTTGGGCATATAACTTTCTCTAGTAGTTGTGTGTGAACTAATGTGATAGTTCTACAAAAGATCTGTAAAGTTGCCTTGAAAGAAAATGTCTGTGGTTTGCTTCCACAAATTAGCAAGAGGTGTGGTGGTATTACCAGGAAGCACTAGGATTAAAAGCTGTGAATGACAGTGTTTTAGTCTCCTTAGCTGCTCAAGTCAATACCATGCAATCAGTTGGCTTAAACAATGGGAATGTATGAGTTCATGGTTTTTAGACTAAGAAAAAGACCAAATCAAGGAGTCATCAAGGCAATGCTTCCTTCCCAAAGACTCACATTCTGGGACCAATTGCCAGAGAACCTTGGTCCTTGGCTCGCAGCCTCTCCTTCTTTTCTGGGTTCTGTTGAATTTCAGTTTCTTGCTTCCCATAGCTTTTCCTTTCTGTGTCTGAGTTTTATTTTTATAAAGGACTCTAATAATAGGATTAAGACCCATCCTCACTGGGTTGGGCCACATCTTAACTGAAGTAATCTCATCAAAAGGTGCTACTTACAATGAGTTCAGATCCACAACAATGGATTAGATTTAAGAGCATATTTTTCCGGGGTACATACAGCTCCAAATCACCACAAACAGTATCCTGGATAGGATTCAATTTCATCAAATTAAAGGAGAATTAATATGGAAAGGGCAGGAGGCACATGGGCAAGAAAGAGCTTGACTCTGGGGAGAGCCCTGAGCACGACTGACCACACCAACCAAGAGCCTGGAGAGCAGGGTAAGGGGAATGTTTCTGTTTGGTGAACTTAATAGTTACCAAAAAGAGCACAATGAGGGCAGGGAAAGGAGAAATTACAGCAAAAATATTTCATTACACCACTTAGGGACTGAAAACATTCTTTCCCACTCAGGTACAAAGTGAGATATGATGCTCATTTAGTTCTGATTTTTAAAAAATGATTCCAATATTTCCAAATGGATAAAAAAGGACTGCTTTACTTTGTCTTCTCACTCAAAGACTTAACTAGCCCAAACTTGGACATCTAATATTGGACACTTTAAAATGCTTATCTAAAAGGAATTGGCCTCATTCTGATAGACTCTTTGTGTCTTTTGTTAATTAAAAAAAAAAAAAGATGCAATAGAATTTTTCCCAAATGGGAAGTTTGAGAAGTTTCTCTTTTGAAGGCTTCCACCTGCTTTAGAAATTGCATTAGCCACCCCATATGGACCACCAATAGAGGATTTAAATTCTACTGTTTAATTGTTGCCCTACATGATCTGCAGGTGCATCTTCTTATGAATGCAAATCAGAGGAGCAAATTTAGAAACTGTTTTGGAATATATGACCTTTGGAGATTGAATTTGCAAGCTGAAGATTGGGGTGGTTATTTACAGAATCCTGATATAGGATGACTCCCCATAAACTCTTGTGTCCCAAATGACCTCTCAGGGTTGTTAAAATATCTAGTCAGAGCTTTACTTCCCTGATGAAAGAAAATTGTCTCTCCTATTTTAGATTTCTTTGGGAACATGTTCTAGTTACTCATTATGAGCCACAGCAACATCCTCTTTATGATCACTCTGAGTAACTGAATCACTGAGATATGAGTCCATGTCTTCTACTCCTACCCTCTCTGACAGCAGAACTCTTCAGCACCTTGTGAAAAAACTCACTAAGATAGGGAACCCTGGAAGAAGAGCAAGTTGGATTTTTGGGCAGGAAAGGGAAGATGATGTGTTTGGTTTGGACCATGCTGAATTTGAGACCAGACATCCTACCATTATTTAGTTCATGCAGTGAGAGAAGCAGAGTACCCAGAACCCCACCTCAAGGAGGGATGGCAGAAGAGCTGAAGAAGCCTCCACCTATGAGGGGAGAAAGAAAATCAGGAGAGGATAGAGTGCTGGACACTGAGGGAAGTTGGAACCTCAAGAAAGAAGAAACTCAGACAATGTCAAAAGCTGCAGAAAAGTGAAATAAGAAATGAAAGGAATCAATGAGATTTGCCAAGTGGAAGGTCATTGGTGACCTTGGCTAGAACAATGATACCCTTTAACTGATGAACCTCTAATCAAAGCTATTTGATCTCCAACATCAGGAATGAGCATGTCCTCTCTGCATCATTTGTCTTTCTTTCTCAGCCTTGGTCTCCGGATTATATTTTGACTGTGCAGATCAGTACATCTTTTAGGGACTCAACACTTGACCCTGAAGGTTCAGATGTCACAAGCCTCTCTCCTCCCTCTTAAATCCTGGTTCCCTTCAGGTGCTGTTTTTACCCCTGGCTTCATCTTTCTGCCCTGCTCACTTCCATTCAAAATCCCTGCCAGGTCAAGATGCTTTCTGGTAACTCTCAAACCTGATCCTCACTCACTCTGCCTCCAAATCTTTTCAAAATTGTCCCAACTCAGACACGTGACCCATGAAAATACCCTACTTGGGGTTTAAGGCTAAATTAACAAAGTTGTCAGAAAAACAATCAATAGAAAAAGTTTTCTAAGCATGAAACAAAAAGAAATCCACAAAGAAAAGAATCAATAGATTTGACTATAAAATTTTAAATAGCAAATAAAATTCAATCAAAAATAAAATAAGAATGCATGGGACAAATTGAGAAAAAATTGTAGTAAATATTACAATGTTAATATCCTGAATTTTTATTTTACAAACTTTAATAAATCAGTTAGAAATCCAATAACAACCCAACTGAAAAAATGGGCAAAGAACAAGAATAGCCAATATACAAAGCATTCAGATACAAACAGATGATAAAATATTTAAAGAAACAACCTTTCTAGCAATAAATAATTTAGAATTAAAATAAGAATCCACTTTACACCTATTCCGTTGGAAAAATTTTTAAAGATAATACTCAGATATGCTAAGAGTTTAGAAAAATGGGCACTTGCATATACCTTTGGTGGAGAGTGACCCAATAGTCCTATTTCTCTGAACCAATACCAAAAAAATGACACAGATAAGATCCATGTACAAATATATTAAGTGTAGCATGTGTTTGGTTTGGACCATGCTGAATTTCAGACCAGACATCCTACCATTATTTACTTATAAGTAGCCTAAATAATAGTATAGAGGATGATTAAATAAATTTTGGAGTCCTTAAAAATTATTTTCTGAACATTTTCCGCACAAATGCAAAAGAGTATAAGATCAATATCTTTAATCTTTAAAAATCATTTATAAATCACCAAGAAATCTATTTTTTGAAAGTGGGTAAAAGACATGACCAGGCAATTCATAGAAAAATAATAAAAGAACAGTAAGCCTTTTTTTTTTCTTTCAGTTTTTTAGGTCAGGCAATGAAAAAAAGTTGAAATTAATGTATT
>PVKH010031801.1:0-12245 GCA_004027955.1 Chaetophractus vellerosus
ACGATCAAAAAGCCTAGACCCTAACTCAAGTTAGCAATAAAGCTCCCTTTTGCTATTACATTGTCAATATGGTCTCATCCATACACCTAGGGATCTAAAATCAAACACAACAGTACCTGTTAGGACACTTTGACCCGCCTCTGTTGATGATTCTTTATTATCCCCTTAATCTAAAGGCTAAGTGAGTGGAATCACTTGTGGAAAAATACCAGGTGATAGACCAAGGGTTAGAGACTGAGACAGCCAGAGAAATGAGTAAAGTTTGATTAAAAGACGTAAACATGAAGCATATTTGAAATGAAGAAAAGTAGAGCGTAACTTCTGGTTTGGAGAATGTCTCTAGTTTAACTTTGGTGTCATGAAGTCACATGCTGAAAATGATAGGGCCTTGGTGGATGGATTCTCGGACAATTGGTCACAACTGAAGGACAATCTTCCCCATATAGGATGTGTGAGTAAAATGGAGACAAACTGATTCCATGTCATGGTTTTCCCAGTTCTGATTGATTTCCGCTGTTTTTATAATTGATATCAGGCAGTGATTTCCTTGGTCTAAAAACCACAGCTACCAAAAAACCAGAAAATAAATGTGATTGCTTCTAGGGTAGAGATTCTGGCTCTTTGAAGGTGAAATTAGACATGGAAGCTGCAGATAAAAATGTTACAACTGTAGAATATGTAGCCTCATCTTTGGGTAAGGGTACATGAGTGCTCCATTACAGAATGCCCCACATTATATCACCACATCTAACTTGAGCATGTTCCTATTTGGAGAAGGATGATGGCATGGTACTGCATGGAATCTTAGGTTTCATTAGGGGCCACGTGGACTTAGAGTGATCTCATCTAACTGATTTGTCTGTACTTCATATAATTAACCTTTTCCATTTCACTGTTGAACATTACCAAAAAACCCTGTATATTTGTATGTGACCACAGAAAAGTAAGGGAACACTCGTTCAAACAACCTGTTAAACTGTCTCCCCCTAACAGAACCACTGATAGTCTCTCCTGGTTGCCAAGCACTTGTTTCTCTTTCACATAGAATACCCACAGGGTTCCAAGCTGGCAGTTATAGACCAGAAGCTACTGGCAAGAGGCAGAGCCATGGATGTCCTACTGAGTACCACAAAAATGTCTTTGCAGCTAGTCCTAGAGCAACTGTACAGTGTTCTGATGGTCTTGTATGAATTCTTGAGGGAAGACCCAAGTCTATTGGAGTTTTCCTTAGAAATCAGTTTACTAAGTGCTACTTGGATTGCTCTCCTAGTAAAAATCTGGCAGCATAATTTGAAGGAGAAAGAGCTAGCCAAGCACATTTCTGATCAATGTGAGGACTATCTTAAAGTCAATGAGATTGGACAGATAACTAAATTTTATAAAGAGCTTAGGTCACCTGCAGTGGAGATCAGTCCTCCAATGTTACAAACTCTGTGCTTGGCAGCACTTAATAAGGATGCAAACAGGTTCCTCTTTTCATTGGAAAATTTAGGAGATATTCTGGACAAAAGACAGACAAGTGAGCTCACTAAATTTTCTTTCGACAGCATGATGATGGGTCATCTTCAAGAAAAGACACTGTCTTCCAGTGAGTCATCCGAATTCTTCCATATCAATGAGCCTTGGGTGAAAAACATCTTTAGGGTAGCTCAGAAGAATGAAGAACAAGGTCAAGAAGAGACACTTAATTGTGTGGATGAAAATGCTCAGCTTCAAGAAACCCTAGAGCAGCTTGCTTTGGAAGATGCTAGATGGAATGAAAGACTGCAGGAACTGAAGAAACAGGAAGAAAAGCTTGAAAATTCCACGATGCAATTGAAACTCATTGACAGTGAAAAAGACAGCCTATTAACATCTCTGACTGAAACAGTTCTGAAAATGATAAACGTGCCTGCTGTCTGTGAAGATTACACACATGCTATGAACTTGGAAATAGAGAAAGAGAGTGAATCTGCCAAAGGAGAACAGCCTCATAACATACAAGTGAATGTACCAAATCTCATCAATGTTGTAACCTTAAACATTAATTTAAACAGACTCAAAAGGGAAAAGCAAATGATACATAAAAAATTGTATAAGGAAAATCAAATCAATGAAGAACTTAAATATCAATATAAACATCTGGAAACTGAGCAAACATCTCTACAGCAGGAAAATGAACATCTAGAAAAACAGATTCAGAAGTTTCACCAGAAATTGCAAATCCTTCCAGAGATACATCAACAACACCTCCTGCAACTTCACCTCGCATCAATCCAGCAGGGAATAGACCACATAGAAACAGAGAAAAGAATTACCAAGGTGAATGAAAACATCGGTTTTACACAAAAACAACTTGACACATACAAAAGGATGAAAGAACACCTGGAAAATGAACTGGAGAGCATTACTTCTCATTATGAAAGTTGGATTAGTTACTATGATAGAAAATCTCATGAAAGTTGTCTGGCAGCTCTAGCTACAGAGAGGAAGCTCCATGAGCTAAGAGTTGAAAATGAGCAGAACAAGCAAAAGTTGACAGAGATAGATGGTAAAATCCAGCTTACCCCAGGTGGTGCTTTTGCCCCCACTATTCCACATGCAGCCCAGTGCAGAGGCTGGGGAGGTTCAGGGCAACCCTTTTATCATCAGATCTCCTGTGGGATAGGAGGGGAGAGCAGTGATATCTCAGGGATCCAGGGTGATTCTCATGTTTGACCCCGCTCTCTATCAGCCACTCCCTGTGCATTCAAAAGCACAGTAGAACCCCCAGTACATTTGGCTCTTTCAAAATGATTGAACTTAATGCCTTTTTAGTGTGTTTGTTAATACATACATTTTCATTGATGTTTTAGTGAATTACACACTGTTTTACATTATATAGATAGTTGTAATGTTATTTATAAAAATACAGTTTATATTTTGTTGAAAATCATAGAATTAGATTCTAAGTATTTCATTTTAAGTGACTAAATTTTTCCACCATTTCTTTCAGCATAACTGAAATTGAAAAGATTAGTTACAGATGATTGTAACCTTAAAGTTTGTTTCTGAATATATGAGGGAGGATTTTATAAAAAGTAGAAGTTATTTAATAATTACAACATTAAATATTGAGTGATTTTAAAAAATAACAGAAGCAACAACAACAATACTTCATACTACACTTAATTATTTTATTAATCACACCCTGAATTAACTGATCTATTTTTAGGAGTTAATATTTTGCAACTGGTTATTTCTTATTTCTTTTTTAAATGTTGTATTGTTCACAATATTCATTGTAGTACAAACATTTCAAAATTTTCCTCAGCACAATAAAAGTTTTCTTAACTATCCTATATTCTGTTATTATTTGTAATGAATTTTCATGAAACTAAGAATAATTTGTTTTAACTTCTGTTTCTTTGTGTGGGTATTATGGTTACTTCTTTTTCCACTTAAAGTTGGGTCCTATGTTTTTAATAAGAAATGAGTTAGAAATCCAGAATTATTTCATTTTACTAAAAGATTTCCTGGTGTTCATTTTTATCAATTACATGTGACGTTTCATTTATCACTTAACTGCAATTTGTGTTCAGGTTCATTGACAATGATTTCGGAAATCATCAGTGTTTCACTATACATTCTAAAACTTCTATAGATATTCATTCCCTTATGAAATTTTCCTTGTATTTGGTACGACTCTTCATGAGTATAAGACCAATATCAATTGCTTACTTTAACCCTTAACCAGAGACAATCCAATAATTTTTATTGGTTTAATAAAATCTTTCTAGATTAAATTTGTTATCTATCATTATTTGATTGTTGCTTCCTATCCACAAATGCATGTATCTAGAGAAAGAAGAACAACTTTATAAATACATTAGAGTCTCTTCTTCTATAGGTTGCATATTTTATTTTATTTTATTTATTTATTTATTTTTAAGATTTATTTATTTTATTACGTATCTCCCCTTCCCCCCGCTGCGGTGACGTGCCGAGAGTGGTCACTGCGCAGGCGCGGCTTTCCCTGCTTGTGGGCGGTCTCTGCGTCCGTTCACGGCTGGCGCTTGCTTCAGTTCGCGGGTAGCTGGCTGTGCTCCATCCGTGGGTGCCCTGCCCGTGGCGGCTCTTGCCCTGTCCGTGGCAGCTTCTTGCCCTGCCCACGGCGGCTCCGGCCCGCCCATGGCGGCTTGCCATTCTCAAGGCGGTCTGCCCGCTAGGTGAGGTCCCCGGGAATCGAACCCAGGGCCTCCCATGTGGTATGCCGGCGCCCTATCCACTGGGCTATCGAGCCGGCCCCTGCATATTTATTTTAGACATGTTTTTAGGCATATTGACTTGTTAGTAATTATGATTCTATGTAATTTGAGATATTAATCAGTGTTTCCTCAATTACCACCTTCCTTTCTTTTCATTTAATTTTGCTCTCTATATAATTCCAAAGCAAACAGTTATATCAAGAAGTTGAAAAAAATTCATTATATATTTGCCTTTATTTTGAAAACCTTAAACCCTGGAGAAGAGAGTATAGTTGAAGAGTGAATAAAATCTCTTTGGGGAGGGATGAGGAGAGTACTGCATCTCCCTACCCTTGTCACCCACTCAAACACCAAGACAAAGGAACATACACATCCAGAGATTGCCAGAATTTGGGAACTGAAGAGCAAGCTTGGGCAGGGTGTTGTGGTAAGGAACTGGAGATGGATTGGCTATCAGATTGGTGTAGCCAGAAATTCCAAGATTTATTTTTAAGACAGTTATGCACACCTGACATAGCTGTGGGGCAGCAGCAAGTGGAGGAAACTAAGGTTCATGGTAACCCAAAATTGTCTCTTGCCGGGTATAAGCAAAAATGCAGAAGTCCACACCCTGACAAAGCCTCGGTGTAAGATCCCAACACCCTGTATTATGGCAACATTCAGCAAGGAGCCCTCAATGACAATAGCATTCTCCTGGCTTAATAAAATCACCTCTTCAAAAATACACATAAATACTCTAACCATTTCCCTATAATCACAGCATGTTTTTTCATTTAGCCTCATCACTATGAGCATTACACTATATAATTTCAGGCATGATACATGACTCCCACTTTGCCATTTCAGGTAATAAGGTGACATTTCAGTTGCTGCTCTCAATTTTTGTGGGCTACTCAAAATTTAATATATACATTTTCTCATAATTTTTCCTTTGTGAGATACATAGTTCACCTTACTAGTCAGAATCAATGGGTGGGGAAAGCCCCAGAGAGGAAACAACATGAAAAAGGACATGGACATATGAGAACATGTGCTATATTTTGAAATTCTAAAGCAATGCAGTGTAGTGACCAAAATGTTTGCCTTAGCCTCAATAACCTAAGCTTTAAAAAGAATAGTCTAGATGATTTGCAATATCCCTTTCTATTCTGCTATTTTATAACCTTGCTCTAATATTAATGAATTTGCATCAATCTCAGAACATGTAATCTTGAATAGCTTACGCTGTGACTTGAAAACAGTACAAGAAATTTAGATCCTTGATCATATGTTATTTATTGAAAACTTTCTTAGTCTGTTAGAAAACTAAAGCCAATGGTAATGACTGAATATGTCAATCTAAGCTTTTCTCTTTTTAAATATTTGAAAGTGAAAATGTAACTGATATTAAAATGATGGGTGTTTGTAAGAAGGTAGTTTGACACTATCATATATATGCAGACAGGTGTCTCAGCTGTTGTCAAAGAAGCAGCTCTGGCTGCCAAAGATCTACCCCTTTGATTACATATAACTTCTCACGGACCTGATGACTAATTGCCCATTAAAGACCTTAAACAATTTTTCCATATCATTGAACTTCATACTTTTCTTAAATTCAACTTGTTTTGGCTAATGAGTTTTTGGGCCAATGATGATTCTAGCACTGGGACAATATGTTGACCCAGACACAGTCTTCACTATCACGAGCTAACAATTTGTTGGATTAGACTGTCAGGAAATGAAGATTTATCACTTATTTGATAAGGGTTTAACATCCAGAATATATAAAGAAATCCTACAATTCAACAACAAAAAGAAAAACAATCCAATTTAAAATGGGCAAAAGACTTTACTAGACATATCTTCAAAGAATATATTTAAATGACCAAAAAGCACATGAAAAGATGAATAGCATCATTAACCATTTGGGAAAAGCAAATGAAAACCTGAATGAAATACATTTCACACCCACTAGAATGGCTACTATTAAAAAAATGGAAATTACAAGTATTGGAGAGGATGTGGAGATAAGAAGACTCATTCTTTGCTGGTGTGGATGCAAAATGGTGAAGCCATTGTGGGAGATAGTTTGGTGGTTACTCAGAAAGTTATGTACAGAATTACCATATGACCCAGTTATTCTACTTCTCATTATATACCCAAAAGAATTGACAGCAGGCACACAAACATATTTTTACAATGTTGTACAATGTGGCATTTTTCACAAATCCCAAAAGATGGTAGCAATGCATGTGTCCATACACCGATGAATGGATAAACAAAATGTGGAATGTACATACTATGGAATATTATTCATCCATAAAAATAAATGAAGTGCTGATCCATGCAACAACATGGATGAACCTCAAAGAATTCATGTCGAATATAACAAGTCAGGCCCAAATGGGAAAATTTTATATGATTTCATTGAAAAGAAATAATTAGAGTAAGTAAACTCAGAGAGTCAGAATCTAGAATATAGGTTTTCTGGAGATGAGGTGGAAGTAAGGAAGGGGAGGTTAATGTTTAAATTGTTCAGAGTTTCTATTTAAATTGATGAGAATGTTTTGGTAGTGGATGCTGCTGATGGTAGAAAAACATTGGAAATGTAATTAACAATACTGAGTTATATATTTGTTTGTGGTTTAAGGGAGAAATTTTAGGTTGTATACATGTTACTAAAATAAAATTTAAAAACACTGTAAGACTGTACAACCCTAGCAGTAAACCTTAATGTAAAACATGAATGAGAGTTAATAGCACAATTATAAAAATGTTCTTTCATCATTGCAATAAATGTACCACATCATACAAGATGTTAGTAATAGGGGTATAGAGGAACTCTGTATTTTAGGATGATTTTTGAAAACCCCCATCTTTTTTAATAAAAAAAAAAGGGGGCGTGAAGGAGATAAGTAAGACAGTATGGTCATAATTTTGATAGGGAATCAAGGTTATCAATGCATGTACTCCCAACAGATAATAAATGGATTTGAAGACTATTTTTTTAATTTTAATTTTATTTTATTATATATCCCCCCCCCTTTCTGCTTGTTCTTGCTGTGTTCATTTTTTGAGTTCTTCTGTGTCTGCTTATCTCTCCCCCCGTTGCGGCGACCTGCCAAGTCAGCTCACCGCGCGGCAGCCTTGCCTGCTCACGGGCGGCTTGTCCTGCTCGTGGGGTCTTGCCCTGCCTGTGGTGGCTTGCCCTGCCCATGGCAGCTTTGCCCTGTCCACGGCAGCTTTTGCCCTGCCCGCAGCGGCTTGCCTTCTCAAGGCAGTCTGCCCGTTCAAGGAGGCCCCGGGAACTGAACCTGGGGCCTCCCATGTGTTAAACTGGTGCCCTACCAATTGGGCTACAGCCGGCCCCTGAAGACTATTTTTAATGACATATCCATTAGATTTAATGAAAATGTGTTTGAAGTGGAGAGTCAAGGCAACTGGTATCTTCTGACTTAGGTAAATGAGAGAATTACCCTTGAATTAAGGAATTATAGAGTAGAGAAGTCTTCAGACAGGCATCTGAATGGTGCCAAAGCCTTGTGAGACATGTTGGATTGTTGGGATCCCTGAATCAGCTTTTCAATAGGTTTTTAGATTTATGTGTCTGAACCCAGAAGATGTCTGTGATGAAACTCTTTGGCCACCATCAACGTGTGGATGGTGACTGACCACATGTGTTTGAATAATGTGCCAGGTCCCTCCCTTCCACTTATGCAAACCTGTCAGAGGCAGAGTTTGCAACATAAATCTCTACTCCTTTCTCAATTGTCCTCACAGAGGGCTAAGGTGGATAGAGCATGTTCTGAGAAGCATGTTTGCCTGCGAGGACAAACCAGCACCTGAGAGTAGGGGATTAAGAATCTGTCTGCAGGGTTAGTCAGGGGCACTGTCCTTTGAACAAGTCCAGGATGCTGAGTGAAGACTTCCAACCTCACAGGCAAGGGTCTGGGATACCAGTGCCAGGTTTTACTGGGCCACAGTAGCAAGAACAGTAATGGACAAAGAAAGTCTCAAAATAAGAGGGCAGAGGGGCTGCCAAACTTCCATCCTCCATTCTCCCACAGCCTCACTTCTCTGGTTTCCTGGATCTTACCCTAGCCAGGTGCATATGGCGCTGGCACTGATGCTCCTGGCCCTGGAGGAAAGTCAGCAAGGTAGGGGCTGACTGGTGGAGAACAGGGCTGTCTTCTATTCAAAGATGGTTGAACTTGACTTCTCAGTTGACATGGTGTTTTGGTCAGCCACAGGCGTGCCCTTTGAAATATACCAAAGATTGGTTGGTCTTTATAAAGGGTATTTATTTGGGGTAGAAGCTTACAGTTACCAGGCCACAAAGCATAAATTTCTTCCCATACCCAAGTCCATGTGTTGGAGGAAGATGGCTGCCGACGTCTCCAGGGTTTAGGCCTCCGGGTTCCTCTGTTCCCGGGTCTGCATTTCTCTCCGGGCTTAGCTTCTGTTTCCTTCACGAGTTCAGCTGTAGACGATGAGGCTTTCTATGCTTTGCGTCTCTCCACAAGGCCAGCTGTAGACTATCGGGCGAACGGCTCACTCCAACATCAGAACTGCTTCTCAAATCTCCTTCTCCAAATCTCTTTTTCTCTCAATATGCTTCTCTCAATCTGCTTTTTAATCTGCTTCTCTCAATCTGCTTTTTTCAATCTGCTTTTATACTTGAGACCACGCCCACCAAGGGGTGGGGCTCAACATCTCACTGATGTTGCAGTTAACGCCCTACTCATAACTTAATCATGCCCAGATGAACAGATTAGTTTACAAGAATAATCCAATCTGTATTTTTGGAATTCACCATTAAATAAAACTCTGAAACCATTACACATGGGGAGTGTCCTTGTACATCCTTTGGCCTGATCTCAAATTATCTCCCTGATCAATGGCTGCCCTGCCCTGTTTCCATCTTAGTAAACAGTCGCTGTGCAGCAGGTTCTCTTCAGTTTTATTCTGTGAGCAGGCTTTTTGACTGTTTCTTTCCTGCTCTGAGCTCTGGACTCCTGTGTGTTTGTGCTGATATCCTGCTCCATATGAGACCTTTCATTTCCTTCAAGAAACATTTGTTGGATCTGCCAGGGATCCTTTGGGTAAGTGGATTGTAATTAGAGAGAGATTCAATTTCAAACAGCACATGTTGGGCCCAGCTAGAAATTGTTAACTGGATATTTTATACCGACAATAAATTAAGTTCTATATGTGATATATTCCGCATCTCTGTTTGAATCAATTTCGCTACTCTAAACAACATCTCTGTAAAGAAAATAAGCTCCTTAGTTGTTTTTTTTTTTCAAAGAAACAAAACCAAACAACATTCATTAGATCTCTCTACTTATTCTTGTGTTCAAATAGATGGGAATATTATCTTTAACTTCCAAGATTCTTTAAGTTTTTCCGAGGTAAATCTGTGGAGTGGACATATATTTGTAGCTTGAAAACAAATTAAGCTCCACTTTAAAACTATTTATAATATATATATTTTATTATTACCAACTGGCTGCCTTAATCATTTCTTTTGGCTTTGAATTTCTTAGCCTTTATAAAGATCAACATTGTTGATTCACTTTTTTTTTAAAGATTTATTTTTTTTATTTATTATACATCCCCCCCCTCTCCTCTTGTCCTTACTGTGTTCATTTTTTCTCTGCATTCTTCTGTGTCTGCTTGTCTCCCCCGGCTGGGGCGACGGCCGAGTCAGCTCACCAGTGCGGCGGCCCACCTGCTGGTGGGGGCTCACCCTTGCTCGAGGGGGCTTGCCTTTGCCTGCTGCAGTGTGCCCCACCCGTGGCGGTGTGCCCCTCCCATGTTGGCTTGCTTTCTCGAGGTGGTCTGCCCGTTAGAAGAGGCCCGGGGACCAAACCTGGGGCCTCCCATGTGGTAAACCGGCGCCCTACCAACTGGGCTATACAGTTGGCCCCATTGATTCACTTTTTATTTACGTGTAGAGCTTTATGGTAGTCTCTGTGTACTGTATATAATTTATGTATTTATATTTATGCTATTATCATTCTTTCACTTCAATGAAATAAATATTTGAATCACAGAAAAAGAATGGAAGATATAAGAAATAGTGTAAGAGATATACAGGCCTCTTAAGAGTTCCAACATATATTTAATGAAGTTATCAGAAGGATCAAAATGCATTCATTGATCATGTGTTTCATGCTAGGTTCAGATGCAAATATAAAATAAATGTGAAAAAGGAAAAGGAATATAAATTATCCTAATGCTTAGAAAATGTTTTCAAGAAATGATATGCAGGAAGTAAAACATTAAATTATAATATAAAATTATATATGTGATTACCAAAATGGTTCATAATACTAGGCAGTTTGAAGATCATCTGGTTATGTATATTTCTTCATCTATGTAATTTATCTTCAATTTTAAGTCTATTTTATTTTTATTATACAACTGGTTTTGGCAAAGTGTGGTCCTTTGGCCCATTCTAGACATTTTTAAGTTTGTATGTGTTTGTATGTCCTGCAGCCAACCACAAATGGGAGCCTTGGAAATGAAGTCAGGGAATCCCTCCCAATTCAGCTTTCTATTCAGTAACCAGCAACTGATCCAGACACTGGCTCTACTTCACCTCTGGCCAGGACAATACTCCTTAGGAATAATGCAGCAAAATTCTTAAGATGATTTTATCAAATCTAATTTAATTATATATTACAAGATAATACATCACAACCTGTGGCATTTATCCATCAAAGTCATGATTGTTTTAAGATAAGAAAATAAACCAACATAAAAATCACATTAATAGACTAAGCCAGAAATGAAAATATATGATCATGTCCCAAGATGTAGAAAAGGTATGGGGAAACTCAAAACCCATTTCTGGTTGAACCACTTAAAAACTAGGAAATAGAAGGACATTTTCTCAACCTGATTAAGGATATCTTTGACAAATCTACAGATAACAAATTGTGAAAGACTGAATCCCATTCTCTTTAAATGAGATTCAGGGCAAAGATATCGACCCTTGGTTAGTCGTAAGAGGAAAAAAAGCACCAAGTAGGACTTCTGCTCCTGCTGTTCTGGTTGTGTGTGTTTTTTGTTTGTTTGTTTTAATTCCAGTACCATAAATATAACCTACAATTTCCCTTTTAACAACACTCAAATTTACATGTCAGTGCCATTAATTACATTCCCAATGCACTGCTCCCATCACCACCATTCATTACCAAAATTTCTGCATTGTCCAAAACAGAATCTCTGTCATTTTTAGACTTAACTCCCTGTTCTTTACTCCCACACAGTCCCCTGTTAAACTAGATTCTAGATTCTAATTGAGCGAGTTTTCTTGTTAGATTCTTCCTTATAAGTGAGCTTTTAATGTTGGTGTTGAGTTAATCCCAGAGCATAGCTACTGATTCACATATAAAAAGAGTTGGTAGAACATAGAAGCATTTTATACATGAGTAATTTTCTCAAATTTATATAGTGTTTTGATAGTGATTGGTGATAGAATCCTAGAATCCCAGTAAATTCAATAAGTGTTTATTGAATTAATAAATGGTTATTATTGATTATTTGTCAATTATATAAAAATCCAGTATATGTTCATAGTTTAGACATTATGGCAAATACAAAATATTTTCTACTTTGAGCCAAACAAATTATAGATATGGTTTCTCTAGTTAGGGATTAATGTAGCTGGTGTCTTTAAATTGAAGCCAATGTACATTTACCATTCTGAAAATCCTAGAGCCCTAAAGAATTATGCTAACCTTACTCTGTGATCTCTAAATGGAAAAACAAAGCCTAGATGACTAAACATCTATTTACAAAGTGGTTTACTGAATATTTTAAACCCACTGTTGATACCTACTTCTCAGAAAAAAGGATTCCTTTCAGAATTTAAGTGCTCATTGACAACGTACCTGATCACCCAAGAGCTCTGATGGAGATGTACAATGAGATTAATGTTGTTTTCATGCCTGCTAACACAGGATCCATTCTATGCCCATATATCATGGAGTACTTTCAACATTCAAGTCTTACTATTTAAGAAATAGGTTA
>PVKH010031802.1:0-12268 GCA_004027955.1 Chaetophractus vellerosus
TCTCCCCCTGTCTTTGCCGGGACGCACTGAGTCGGCCCTCCGCGGCGGCGGCTCGTTCCGTTCGAGGGTGGCTCCATTCCGTTTTCACGGGCGACTCTGCTCCATGTTTTGTGGGCAGCAGTCCTCCATGTTTTTTGCGGGCTGCCTGGCTTCCGCGGCGGTTCGCAGGCGGCAGCTCCGCTTTTTCACGGGTGACTTTGCCATGCCCATGGGGGCTCCGCCTTGCCCACGGCGGCTCTGCCCCGCCCACGGCGGCTTGCCTTTCTCAAGGCCATCTGCCCGCTTGGAGAGGTCCCCGGGAACCGAACCCGGGGCCTCCCATGTGGTACCCCACTGCGCTCTTATCCACTGAGCTATCTAGCCGGGCCCCCCATTTTTTTTAAACAGGTTCATGTTCCGTAGAAACATGATGGGGACACTCAGCTATGACATTAGGAACATAATCTCTATAAGCATTAAATATACACAAAGTGCAAGTCTTTGGGGTCAGTTCACTTAGATTTGAATTTTGACTCCTTACTTTTCCCTTTTTTTCTTTTCTTTCTTTCTCTCTTTCTTTTCTTTCTTTCTTTCTCTTCCTTCCCTCCTTCCCTCCCCTTCCTTCTTTTCTTTCTTTCTTTCTTGTTTTTTTATTTTTTCAACACACTCATATAGATAGATATACACACCCTCCCCACACAGGACCTGACATGCACATATACTATTCACCTGGCTGGAGAGCCCTCTCTCTGTTATCTGCTGGTTAATGCCTACTCGTTCTTCAAAACTCAGTTCAGATATAACCTCCTTCAGTCCTACCTTCTTCACCTGACAAAATCCCTCGGTTTCTTTAAGGCTGGCTCATATATCACTTCCTTTCCTCATTCTCCTAAACAGAACAGATCTTTTTTTTTTCCCCTGAAAATTTTAATCTGTGCTTTAGTTCATTTTTTTCCCTGCAACTTGATAATGAGAGATACTTTAAGGTATGCCTTTTATCTTTTAAAAAAAAAAAAGCCCCCAAAAACATAACCTAGAACTATACAATTTTAGAGTTTGGAGAGACAGAATTAATAATATTGTCTAGTTCTCATATTTTTTTTTCAGAATTTTTTTAAGAATTGAAAACTGTGGTATTATATTAGCCAAAAGAATGATATTATAGATCCTTGCACAGAATTTTTAGGTACAAATGGTATACAGCCCACCCATCATTTTCTCAGATGATTATATTAAGTCAACATTTGATTATTTATACAGCCTTAGCTGACAATATCAGAAAATGCTAAAGAGTTTCTAAAATACAACTCTTATCCCTTTTCCATCTATAAAGAATTATAAATCTGTAAAGTTGCACCTCTAGTTTTTTATTGAAAATAATGTGCATAGCTAGAAGTAACTGCTAATATCAAGATAATTTTGTTTTAGTTTAAGTATTAAATAACTGTTGATTAGGTTAAAAAGAGCATCTAGACTATCCTTTGACTTTCAGAATAGTATTCTGCCTTAACCATCACAGAATATTAAAAAATATAAATACTAGGTATTTCAATTAAAGATATTGTCAACATATTTGCTATGATGTAATTAGGCTTTAGTTGTAAAAGCAATTACTTTTCATTCCTTGACTTATTTTATACAATTAGGAAATCTTTTTTTCTTTCTTAGTTGTGGGTTACAGAACAATCATGCATAAAATACAGGATTCCCATATACCACCCTATTATTAACACCTTGCATTGGTGTGAAACATTTGTTACAATGGATGAAAGTACATTATCTATAATGTGCTAACTATTAACTATAGTCCATGTCTTATTGCTCTCTTGTGTAACCTTGGGCAAGTTACTTTATCTGTTTAAGCCTAAGTTTCCTCTTCTCTATAAAATGGGGATCATAATTTCTGTTTTACACAACTGTGAGGATAGAATATAGCATAGTTCTTGGCACATAGTCAGCTCTTAATAACTGATTTTAAAGATGGAAGTGTTGCTTCTCTGCTACTATTCTTTACCCTTTTTACCTTTTGCTTTGATTGAAGGAATTTATGAATTGGGATAAAAAATTCACATTGATATTGGCATCATACACCTTAAAAGAAAGTTTATAGGAAACCTTGGATGCATTCACCTTTTTACTACTTTCATGGAGACTAGCTGCACTTCTGATTAAGCTGTCCTACAGGTCATAGCTGTAATCAGTGCATTATTTATAGTGTATCCAGTGCTTCTGGACAGGAATGACTTAAAGCTGCAGGAGGATGAGGGAGAATACTCAGTGTTTAGGTGGATGCAAATAGGTTCAGCTTTGTATCATCAGGTGGTATTGAGCTGGTTGAGGGAATCTGAGAATCTGTAGAGAAGAATACTTGGAGAATATTTATTATAGGGAGGTGGTAAAGAGAGGGATACTGGAGGAGTAACTAGTAAGGTGGGTGCCAACAGTAGATTATTGTTGATAATTCAGATGGTAATTACTGGATGTTGATATGCAAAAATATCTAAATAAATGGTATACTTTTAAGATAGTCAATTTAAGAGGCTATATATATATGCTTTTAATCTTGGTGCTTATACAATAAACATTTTGGAAATTCTTTTGGCAGTGCCTTTTGGTAATAGCAGAACAATTAGTGTCAAAGTGGTTTTCAAAATGTAGTCATTTACAGTTTAGTCAAACACTTTAACTTGATTCAAAATTACTTTTTTACTCTTTTCACAAAGGACTTATCATTTTTTTATATTCCATATAATATGCACTTGTGTCTTAAAAGGATATCCGGATCGTGGTAGTATCATTGGACATCCATAGTGGACATATTGAAAAGGGAGTGATTAGTCATTCAGGAGTAGAAGTTTGAAATTTATTAAAAAGAAAAATGGCTACCATGTACTACAATGAAGAAGTGTCCAATTTTTCATTATTTGTTTTTAATATGAAGAAAATTTCTTTTTCACTAGTGTTTTGGTTTTTTAAAAGTGGTTTTATGCTTTGTACTTTAAAAACATTTTTGTGTGTGTGTGTGTTTTTTTTTTGTTTGTTAGGCTGACTTATCTCTGTATAATGAATTCAGATCTTGGAAGGATGAGCCCACAATGGACAGAACATGCCCTTTCTTAGACAAAATCTATCAGGAAGATATCTTTCCATGTTTAACATTCTCAAAAAGTGAGGTAATTTATTTTTCATTCCAATGGGAATGCATTAGAATTGTTTGTGTACCTTTTACTAAATTGTGTTACATAATTAATATCTCTTACAAAAATAAATTATAAAATGTTTCATTTTACTCTTTTCTGCATGCCCTATTAAAATTATAATGATTTCTTGATGTTCAGTTGTTGAACATCTTTCGTGATTTGGGTAGTGGATCGATCATTTACACTAAAATATGTGTTGTGTTAGAGTGAAGTGTTAAATATGTACTGTGGGTAGAACTTATTTTCTGATTCTTGTCGAAGAATCAGTATAAAGAAAGTTCTCTGCACTCTGTTAAAAGCATTTATTAGCTTTATCTGTAAATGATTTTTAAAAAATCATGTTTAGTTTCTTCATCTTTCAAACAGGAAAAGTAATGCCTCCCTTGCCTATGGCACAGGATTGTTAGGATAAAATGAAGTGGGTTAAGTAACTCTGAAAGCTTTTAAAAAATACAAGGCAAAATGTAAGGCCATAATTTTAGTTTGTACTTGCATTTGAAAAGTCTGTCCACAAATATCCTATAAATCAATATTTATGTTTTAGCCTAAGAATCTTATGTTTAGTCTTTTGAGGTCTTAATGGTTATACTGTTTTTAAGGAGAGGTTAAGGTGAATAGTAAAACATTTTTGATATGTAAATATATTATTTATTAAAACTCTGTGCCTGGATTCAAGTAGGCCACTCAGTATTAGTAATCTTGTCAGATTCTGAAGAAATTATGCCTGTTTCATCTGTTGTTTTATCACTTACTACCATCTCCATCTGGCATTTAATATTTGGTAATTCAGTTAATTCTTTTGTGCACTCATTCTTGTGCATATAAATACAAGTTCAGAAAATACATAACTATAATTAGTATATGTTGCTGTGTTATAAATAACCAATATTAAAGTGTATAGAACAAATTTAGCAAAATAAAGCATTAGGATGTTCATTTTGAAGGGGCATTAACAATGGATATTAATTGTGGGTAAGGAGCAAACAGAGACTGGAATTAATGCTTTTAATCCTCTTCCAAATAATGAGAGAAGTTATTTAGCTATAACTAAATTGCCTTTAATTCCAATGTTTGTGTTCTAAAAGTATTCAAACCAAGATTGTATGGTTTCTTTGCTTTTTGTTGACTAGGCCATTGAAACTTGGGGGGAGAATACTTTTTAAAATCAGTTTACCGTAGAATTCAATTTTGATGTTTTTCTGCCAGCAGAGCATCTAACACTTTTTTTTTTTTTTTTTTTTTTGAAGTTGGCTTCAGCTGTTCTGGAGGCTGTGGAAAACAATACTCTAAGCATTGAACCAGTGGGATTACAACCAATTCGATTTGTGAAAGCTTCTGCAGTTGAATGTGGAGGACCAAAGTATGTTTTCAAATCCATGATTTGTGAAAGATACTGAGTTTTAAAATTTTATGTGTTATTATTTAGTTTTTCTTGTTTTAAATGTGGTTAAATTTCTAAACACTTTTCTATTTATAGTCCATGCAGCCAAAATAAAAATCCTCAGCGTGGTATATAGCATTTCAAACAGCATCAAAGGCGAGCCCTTTTACTTATGAAAATATACATATATGATATGTAGAAGTCTGCTCTGTGGCCAGAGACTTCAGTTCCTGGAGCATGTTGAGTTCCTGCTGTTGCTCCTGTGCTAGGCCAGGTACCTCAGGCACCATTGTATGTACCCCATACCCACTCATGGCAGCCAGAGACTAGAAATATGTTTTTATAACCACATGTTGTGACCCATGAGTGGATTATGAAATCAGTTTAGTGGATCATAAACAGAATTTTTTTGTGTGTTAGATTTATATAATGTATAATAGCATTGTGTCCTAGATTTCTGTGTCAAGTATTTCTTCCTGAGGATTGCCATAAAAAGTAGTTTGGAAAGACACTGAGTTAGAACAGATCTTATCAAGCATGAAAACAGGGTACCAAAAAGATTTGATTAGCCCTTTCCTTTTGTACTGTCATTATAAAGGATTCCCATTTTGGTCAGTAAATTCTGTCTTCCTTATGTGAGAGATATTTGTCCATTATAAATCTTCAGAGATAAGACTCCCACATTTAATAGCAGGGAAGGTTTATTTCCATCCAATCCTAGGAGGAGAAAAGGCTGGAAACCAACAGTGCTTACAACCTTTGGCACAGCTGAAGGTTTTGCCTTGGCCTGTGTTTAAAAAGTGACTCAAGGGGAGCGGATGTAGCTCAAGTGGGTAAGTTCCTGCTTCCCATATATGAGGTCCCAGGTTCGATCCCTGGTACTTCCAAAAACAAAAACAAAAACCCAGAAAAAGTGACTCAGAAGCTGCCTTAGTTAGTGGTTAAGAATTTGGTCAATATAGGAGACTTGAAAGCCTGAGAACTCAAGAGTCATTTTGGAGCCAGAAGAGGAAAGGACTATTTATAGATTGAGATTAACTAATAGATATTTGTTAAAGTCTGTATAGGAGTCTTCTAATTCTTCCTGTTTCCTGTTATGCACATTACATTCCCAGCAAGATCCCAAAATCCTGGTATTTGGGTGTCCATTTGTGGAGGATACCTAGTCATGTATTTGCTCTGTGAACCACATATACACCTGGAGTTGGGTCCAGTTTTACACTCACCCTGAAAGTTTTATTGTAGAATTTTATACTTGTGTTTGCATAATGTATCATACATAAATGTATACAAATATCAAATGATGGCAACTGGGGATCTCAGTTGAAATGAATTTAATAGTTATATAGATTAGGTTTGGGAGCAGTTTACATAGTCAAAGGATATTCTCCTTGTGGTAATGGGGCCAGAAGCCAAGGTATTTGGAGTGTGTATTATGTGGAAGAAACTGAGGGAAGATACTGTCTTCTTCTATGAAATATAAAGTATAGTTCTCGCCAAGGCTTTCCTGGACTTGGTAATGATGGTAATCACTAAATGAGTGGCACAATGCTATAGGAATTTTGAGGAAGACTAGATCATTCCATTTGGGGAGATCTGGTCTAGGTTTTAGAGCATGGGTGGAATTAGGACAGATAAAAAGAAGTTTGTCCACCTAATAGAAAAGATTACATTCTGTACAGGAGGAATAGTACATATTACTGAAAGCCAAGAAGACAGTTTGTCTTCAGAGGATGGTGAGTATCTGGAAAGTAAAGGAGAGACATGAAAAACCTTAAGAAAAAACATTAGGAGAGGATTACTTTGGAGTGGGGGATGGGTAAAAGTAAAAGGCATTAAAGATAAGGGACTAGAAGAATGATTTGAAATAATTTTGGAAATTAATAGGAAGAACTCTGGTTTTGGGAAGATGATGAGTCTAGGTTTAGACATATTGACATCCCCAAATGAAAATGTCAGGCAAGTATTTGAAATCTTGGGACTAGAGCTGTAGATATGGAAGTAGTATAGCATGTTAAAGGATCATTGGAGCTTTGGTCAGAAGACAACATTGAATCTTGGTTCAAGTAAAAATATATTGGGTGATGAGTTTACAGCTGGCTTTAGAAATGAGATAATTTTAGAAACAATTTTTAAAGTTGGAATTCTGAACCACTTCATCAGAGCCATTTTAAAATTAGACAAAAAGTATACAAATTGGTATATGTTTTCCGAAAAATAGTGTGTAAATTGATTTTTATTGGTTTGATCATATTTTTCCCCTTGCATAACTTATTCTTTTGGAAGTTCCTAGGGCTTCTAGTATTTGGTCCTTAAGTTTCTTTATCTCCTGTCTTCCTCAAGAAAATAAATAGTGCTTTTATTTATTTATTTTTTTAAAGATTTTATTTATTTTTATTACATATCTCCCCTTCCCCCCCGCTGCGGCGACGCGCCGAGAGTGGTCACTGCGCAGGTGCGGCTTTCCCCGCTTGTGGGCGGCTTCTGCGTCTGTTCACGGCCGGCTCTCAGTTCGTGGGTGGCTGGCTGCGCACCATTCGCGGGCGACCTGCCCTGCCCGTGGCGGCTTTTGCCCTGTCCGTGACAGCTTTTTGCCCTGCCCACGGCGGCTTGCCATTCTCAATGGCGGTCTGCCCACTAGGAGAGGTCCCGGGGAATTGAACCCGGGGCCTCCCATGTTGTATGCCAGCGCCCTATCCACTGGGCTAGGGAGCCAGCCCCAATAGTGCTTTTAAATATTTAGTACAGACCATTAAAAGAATTTGCTAATAAAGGAAGATTTACAAAATCTCTTTGTAAAGGTAAGAATTCTTGTGTATTTAAAGACCACCCCTAAAATTATACTATTTTAAATATACATTTTTGAGGACAGCTGTAGCCCAGTTGGTAGGACGATGGTTTACCACATGGGAGGCCCCGGGTTTGGTCCCCAGGCCTCCTCGAATGGGCAGACTGCCTCGAGAAGGCAAGCCAACATGGGCGGGGCATGCCACTGCGGGCGGGGCACGCTGGCCTTGGGCAAAGACAAGTCCCCGTGGGCAAAAAGGCAAGCCCCCATGGGAAAAGGCAAGCCTCTGCAGGCAAAGGCAAGCCCCCACGAGCAAGGGTGAGCCCCTGCGAGCAGATGGGCTGCTGCACCGGTGAGCTGGCTCAGCAGGTCGCCCCAGCAGGGGGGAGACAAGCAGACACAGAGAAACACAGAGAGAAAAATGAACACAGCAAGAACAAGCAGGAGGGGGGGATGTATAATAAATAATATATATATATATATACACATTTTCATTTATTTTCTTAATATAGAGGCACATTTATGTCATATTTCTTGTTCCTAAAAAAGTAGCTGAAATTTGATGTTCACGTAATATATTTTTCTTTATTATCTAATTTTCATTGATATATAAAATGCTGTGGCCATTTTATTTTACTTAGATTTACTTTTCACATTGACAGAGACTGGTAGTTGTGTTCAGCCAAGCTCCTAGCATAGGAGGGTAACATCCAGCTGTTTCAAATCCATCCTGATAGATAAGCCATCTTCATCCTGTTTGTTGGTCAGTGGAGTGACAGGATACCATCACTAAATCAACAGTCATTGAATACCTGCTGTGTGCCAGGCATGTTCTTGTGCCAAATCTTCAAAAGTGAATAAGACACAGTCCCTGTCTTCAAGAGGCTTAGAGCCCAATCTCAGCCAGAAAGCCCCCCATACCAAACTTTAAATTTTGTAGTATGAAGATTTTAAAGATGGTATGTTTAAATGTAGTGCACTCCTTATATACTTGTTATGATTCAGTATTTTTGTAAGGTGGCTTATTCATTTGTAGTTCTTAGGCATAGGTGCCACATTAAATGCATATAAACCAACAAAACAAACCAAAAAACTACCCTGTCTGGAGGCTGTTATCCTGTAACCTACCAATAACATGTTTTGAGACTTGAACAATTATCATTAGGTTTGTTTTCAACTGAGAAAGAAGATGAAATCCTGATGAAAAAGTTTATATAATCATTTGTAAATTTGTTCCTGGATAGAACAGATTTAAATCACACATAAGACTTCTTCCTCTGGTACCTGTGTCACCTATACTTCTCAACTGATTAGTAATGTAAAACATTCTCTGTCCTTTTGCATTATCAGTCTCATTGCTTAGGATTATATCTCAGGGGGGGCACAGGGAGGAGTGTCAATATTTTGTTTTCATAGTCTAATAGTAATTGTAACAAATAGTACTAAAATAAGTATTTCTTAAGAATTATTCAGACAAATTCAGAAGATATTTTAAACATTTGGTTATATTTCTAGTACCATGGATAATGTTATGGTATTGCTTATACTAGAATGTAAGCCCCACAGGGGCAGGGATTTTGTCTTGTTCATCACTGTAGCCCAGCCTCTAGAACAGTTCCTGGTACATAGTAGGCCCTCTCAAATATTTACTATCTAATGGGATGAATACACAGCTTGTACAGAATGTAGGAGCAAATGCCTTTAATAGTAAAAACCAACCAAACAAACAAAAAAAACACTAAAATTTATTATTATTTTACAGGAAATGTGCCCTTACTGGCCAGAGTAAGTCCTGTAAACACAGAATTAAATTAGGGGACTCAAGCAACTATTATTATATTTCTCCTTTTTGTAGATACAGGGTAAGTAACTTAAATATGAATTTTAATAAAGCTCACTTTGATACAAGACATTTGACTGTTCATGACATTTCTTCTGTTGGCCTAGATCACTTCTGTATGTAACTTTTTTACATACATTCGATATATTCAGCAGGGACTTGTGAAACAGCAAGATGGTAAGTGTTTTTAATTCATTATAAATGTTTACATAAACAGTTTGTAAAAAGACTAGAACATAGTAGTAATGTTCAAATAAAATTCATTATTGGTACAATTATTTTGAATTCCTTTTATAATCCTAATAAAATATTTGGAGAATTTGGGAACAGATGTCTTTGTTGAAAAAAATAATTTATTTAATCCTTTTATTTGCCTCATTGTACTTCAGCTTTGAATTTTAGGCAGGAGCAGTTTTCATTACTAATAGGTATATGATAAATCAAATGATAAAGTGAGGACAGTGCAGAGCTCATTGAATTTATACTTTAAGAAATGAAAATAAACAAGATTTAGAAGTGATCAGTTTTATTTTAATTCGTGGAAACCATGAAGGAGCCAATGATAATTTTTTTCCTATATTTTCTGCTTTTACTTGAGAATTAATAAAGCATTCATGAGGATTATTCTGAATGGAATAAATAGTACTATATTCTAAATCAGCAGAAATGTTCAGATGATATATCCGGGAGAGTCAACCTCATGCAAGTGTTTCATTATTTTTAATATAGTCTGAAGGTTTTATAGCCAAATATCTTAAATAGCAGGCATAAAGACTGATATGGCCTGATACAGTTCCAAAACAGTGTTTCTTGGGTACACACGATTGTTTTAAAACAGAAAACCAGGTACTAGGCTAGAAACAAGTCCATGCCAATTTTGTATTTGAAGTCATGGGAAATTTTTCTCTTTATGTTTTTTAGGCAATAAAAATATTATGATTATATTCTTATTCTTTAATACTGGTAGAATCCCATTATTTTCAAATGGGTAAACCAGTGAATCTTCTATGGAAAAATTAATCATGCTGATAAAAAACTTAGTTTAGCTTTTTTCAAGCTCTGGTATGTTACAAGCATTCATATTTGATTTTAGAATCTCATATAATTGGGTTTTAATGCTTAAATGAATAGGGATATTGAATTTCAGGAGGCTGCTCAGCATGAAAGTAGTCTTTCACATAATATTTTTATAACTTTAATAAAATTGAAATATTTTAGAATACCTGTTGGTCAGTAACTAGAGAACAGATGATTTATGTTAAGTTAAATTGTCAGGCATGTTTTCCATCTTGCTAAAATTGAACTGTTTTTTGTAGGATAGACTGAAAAATAATTTACTTCATGAAAATAGGAAGAAAGTTTCATGAGTGGTGGTGTGGGGATGATAGTGATATCTTTTCTAGTTTCTATCCCTCTTCTACTCCACAGTTTTTGGTATATCATATACTGTGTGAGCTTGCAGCAAATAAATATTATTAATTTAAAAATCTGTTTATTACCTGTGTTTGTGCCAAATAGGATTTAATGGCAGCTAAAATCTGAAGCAAGATTTCTCCAACTTAGCACTGTTGACATTTTGAGCTGGATAATTCTTTGTTGTGGAAGCGGTCTTGGGAATTGTAGGATGTAGAGCAGTATCTCTGATCTTTACTCACTAGATGTCAGTAGCAACACCCAGATGTGACAACCCATAATTTCTCGAGACATTGCCATATGTACTTTGGGGGTACACTCTCCCCTGGTTGAGAACCACTGATCTCACTCAATCTAAACCAATCATATATCATATGAAGACATTTTATTGTTTGAAATATAGAGCCAACTTCTTTCCATTTATGTGGAGGCTTATGAAAGTGTAGATAATTGAAATTCATAAATCATCCTTTAATACTTTTATTTATAATTTTATCCATACGTAAAACCTCTCCCTATTATTACAAAGAATGTGACTGGTTTCTGGATTATCTTATGTTTTCCTTTTTCCTGCTCACCTTCTGTTACTGTTAATGAAGAGTAAAATGGCCAAGATAAAAGCAAACTAGAGCAAGAAAAGCCATAAGTTGGATAATATACTCTTCAGTTATTGAGCATTATTTATGAAGGCAACAACATGGACATTTACTCAGGACATGTAAATGTGTATACCTTTTTTGGGGCTAGAGTGCTGGTCATTGATTTGTCTAACAAATAGTTGTGACAAAGATGTGAATATTGTTTGTTTATTGGTAAAACTGGGATTTTCACAAATACTTGGAAAAGTCTTTGTGAAATATATGTAGAATACCTAGGTATCAGATGCATCATTAGAAAATGCTTAGTTGGCATTTTAGGTAAATTTAAATTTTCCATAAAAGATTAAAAATAATGAGTTTTTTAAATGATTTACATGTCTTTCTCTTCTTTTGTATAGTTGATCAGATGTTTTGGGAAGTTATGCAGTTGAGAAAAGAGATGTCATTGGCAAAGTTGGGATATTTCAAAGAGGAACTCTGATGCTCTGCCTGGGAACATGCATGAACCTCCTTGAATAACTGGAAAATGGCTGAATATTTTTACAGTTACTTGATATTTATTTCCAAGGAGCGTGTCCAAGACTCTCCCCCCCTTTTGCAAATTAAACTAAGAAATACTGTGATTTGTTTTAAACTGACCTATACTGTGTTTGTTTATTCTTTAGTGGAACACACTGTAAAGAAGAATTACAGGAATACTAGTGATTGTAATTTATAGTTGGAAAAAAGCTAAATAAATAAATGTTAGATCGAATGTGTTTTGCTTTCTCTTCTAGTTCTGACATGCTATATAGGGTCAGCTGAATTGTATTAGATAATAGTTTTCAAACTGCACAGCAATCTATGCAGTGTAAAGAGGATGATTGAAGTGACTCAGATTCCATCTCACTGCTAGAATGGCTTTATTTTTGTTGGCTTTATATATTAGCCTTTGAAATATATTTAATTTGAAGAAATAATTCTGCTCTTGTAATTTAAAGAATAACTTTATTATGATGATTTGTTAAATATAATAGGTAGAGGGCAGTCTGTCACCTTTTATCCCATAAATGTGTTCTAGAACATCTT
>PVKH010031803.1:0-12269 GCA_004027955.1 Chaetophractus vellerosus
AGAGAGGGCCACCTAGAGAGGCAGTGATTTTAGGGCCAGGCATGTAGGCAGCCCCAGGTGATCCTGTAGGGAAGGAGCAGGGAATCGAGGCCCTTCCTGTCCTCCTCCCTGCTCATCTATTGTCGGGGCTTCCCATTGTGGACCACAGAAGGGAGGAGAGTGGACATGGAGAGGACGAAGAGAACATGTCAAGCACGCTTTCCCTTCTCTGAACCTCTCCTGTTCTGCCCAGATCTCTGTTATGTATTACTGGTGCTCTACCATTCAGGCTTACCACTTTTTAAAAAATTCCATTGTGGCTTATTAATTGATATACTATGCATTTTACCTATTGAAAATGCCAGACATCTGCTAGTTAAAAAAAAAAAAAAGACAACTCATGAATACCTTATGTGTATAAGATGTGTCCTAGCCAACATATATATAAATGCACAGATATGAGCCACCCAACTTTCTTCATGTTATGTAATATACCCTGCTCACAGACCTCAAAGACTCATGGTTAGAAGGAGCTGTGTAGACCAACTGGACTAGCTTCTTCTTTACTTCCTTACATAGTAGCCTGAAAACTGCTGGGGAAGCATTCTTAAAATGACTGTAGCTACATCTCCTTTATTTAATAGATTTCATCTTGTTGTGTTTATAAATCAAATATTCTGACTATAAGGAAACTTGCTAATTATAGGAATCTTACAGCATATCTTTTAAAAAGTGAACAAAAAATACCTCTCATTTTCTGTTTTAAGCCTTGAGATTTTTAATAAATTTCTCTGATGTGGGCTTTCTCCTCATTACATCAGTCTGCCTCATCCAGGTTTACCTCCAGTGAAATGTGTGAGGGAAGTGTTGTTTCTTGATAGAATGAATGTGTAGCTTGTGACTCTGGAATTGTTTAGCTGTGAGACCTTGGTTAAGTCACTCCTCTGAACCAAGTATCTTCATATATAAAATATTTGAGTGCAACTACATCCTTTCGAAGATTCCTTCTGGCTCTAAGATTCTGTGACCACCTTGCTGTGATTGGGTAGGCAGTAAAACAATACACCCTACCCTTGTTTGCTCTTGCTTTGTTCCTAGAGAATGTGTGGTGACCAATGCAGTAGTATAATCATCTTCTCAGCAGTGTACACATTTATTTGTAGAGGGCTTCATATAGTTTATCTGTAAAGTTTTATTTTTAAATTATTAATAAAATGACACTACATGTTATAAAGAATGATAATGTGAAAGTTGAACTATGGAAATATTTTCTCACAGACCTGTCGATTGCTGCGACATGTATCTGGGACAGAACCTCTTGAAATAACCTGTGTCCATGCAGAGGAGACATTTCAGGTGACTGGCCAACAGGTATGATCAACAGCAGATTATTCCTTCTATTATTCCTGTCTGAGTGCCATGACAAATTGTGTGGAAGGTGTAAATGGTTCCCTATACCTAGAGGCCAAATCTGAGAGAAACAAAGATAAAGGAATTTTCACTAGTAGTTTGCCAGACATGGCTGACATTCCACTGGATTATTGGATCATCTGCCAAACTGCAAATTAGGCCATTTAATTGATTCCCTAGTCTATTTCTACTTTAAATGAAGCAATTTATAATGCTGGTTCTTACAACACTTTTGGAAGGTGATTTGTCATATTTAACAAGCCATAAGAATATTCACGTTTTGATGCAGTAATTCCTAAATACATAAGGAGATAAAAATAATTTTGAAAAGATGATTGTTACATTATTTATAATGAGATGCAACTGGGAGCAAAATTAGGCAAATAATATATTATGACTTTATTTTTTTATTTATTTATTTTTTAAAGATTTATTTATTTTATTACATATCTCCCCTTCCCCCCCGCTGCGGCGACGCGCCGAGACTTGGTCACTGCGCAGGGGCGGCTTTCCCCGCTTGTGGGCGGCTTCTGCTTCCATCACGGCCGGCTTTTCAGTTCGCGGGTGGCTGGCTGCGCTCGATTTGCAGGCGACCTGCCCTGCCCGTGGCGGCTTTTGCCTGTCCGTGGCAGCTTTTTTGCCCTGCCCACGGCGGCTCTGGCCCGCCCATGGCGGCTTGCCATTCTCAAGGTGGTCTGCCTGCTAGGAGAGGTCCCCGGGAACCGAACCCGGGGCCTCCCATGTGGTATGCTGACGCCCTATCCACTGGGCTATCCAGTCGGCCCCATATATTATGACTTTAAAATAATAATTATGATAACCAGAATTAACATGGAAAAATGTCATGCTAAAATGTTAAGTGAAAAAGGCATGATAAAGATTTGTGTATATACTATCATTGCTACTATATAAGATGTATGTACATGTGAAAATGACTGTGTGGGAAAATGCAGCAATGAAAGTCCTTGTGTTCGTTTGGAAAGATTGTGAGTGCTTTTCTGAATTTTATATCCTATTACTGTGTCTTTATAGTTTTCAGAAGTCTTTTAAAATGTGACATTCCCTTTAATACTGTCAATGTCAAGTTGGCCTAAGGAAAAAGGTGAATGACAGAACCTTCTTTCCTTTCTGGTCTAAGCTCTAAAATACAATTTCCAAGGTATCCATATTCCATTTATTATGGTCAGCTGGAAAAGGACTTACTCTGAAACTGCAATACTGGATGGTAGGTGTTGATTTATAGGGAGAATGGTGATGGTATCTTTGAGACAGCCGTGGTGTTGTGTGCCGTCTAGCAGAACCATGTTGGATGTTGGCGCGATGACTGCATGCTCCCTGTGGAGAACAGTGTCAAAGGCTTATCACAAAAGCAGGAACTCTGTGAGTGAACCTCAGCAATGATCATCTGCTGAACTTTATTATAACAAAAGAAACTTTGTTTACTGGGAGAAGCCATCCTTCAATATTTCTTGTCGGGGAGTGGATATGGCTCAAGCAGTTGAGCACCTGCTTCCCACATGGGAGGTCCCAGGTTTGGTACCTGGTGCCTCCTAAAAACAAACAAACAAAAAAAAACAAACAACAAGCAAACAAACACAAAAATTGACTTGGGGAGCATTATGTGGCTCAGTGGTTGAGCACCAGCTTTCTACATATGAGATCCTACAATATAAGGTCCCAGTTTTAATCCCCTGCTCTGGTACCTCAAAAAAAAAATTTCTTGTCCACATGGGAGTTGCCATACTTGTCTGGGCTATAAATGTATTTCATTAGAACTGGAAGGTTGGACTCTCCTGCCATATGCAATCACTCTGTTCTTATTCTCAGGTCTTAGTTCCTATGTGGCCACAATTCTTGGCTTACTGTTTTTATTGCAGCAGAAATATTAGGAATAGCCATATTTTCTTCCGCAGACAGTAATAGAGTCTGTTGTCAACTTCTATAACTTACGAAGCTTTTTCTCTTTCCATAGCCTCAGATTTTACTCCTAGTCTTTACCCTCTGTCTCACAAAGAAATAACTTAAGGAAATAGAGCATGTCTGAGGGCTAATTTATAGTTTATTTCTGGATATCTCTGCTTTAGCAATATCATTTTTATATTTAATTTAAAACATTAGATCCTCTCCAGGGCACATTTGAACAGTTTGCACACAGTACAACGACCCCAGGCTGAGAGGGTGGCAGTGCTGGAATCTAGCCTGTACTTCACCGGCAAGCCATGAGCAACCCTTCCCTGATGGAGGGGAGCCTTGTTCTTCTCGCAGAGCTGCCATTTGCTTATCCAGCCCTGTGCCTATTACTGTGCCCACCCAGGATGGGTGCCTGGTTCTGATTTCCCCAAGGGACCATATGGGCCAGCATGCCTTTGATCTTGTCAATCTTCTGAAAGCTCTGCAGTGTCTTCCTCTCTCACTCAGAGTTAAGTCCCTTCCTTTCCATGGTTTCTCCATTATTTTGCTCCTGGTGGCCTTCTTCTTGCTCACACCAGTCCAGCCATACTGACATACTTGCTTATCCTAAAACACACTAGAAATTCTCCCACCTCATCAGACGACCTTCCCTAGCTTCCCCTGTGGCTTCCTCACCTCCTTTAGTGCTTTGTTCACATGCCACCTTTTCAGTGACCACCTAATGCTCTCTGTCTCCTGTCCCTTTATTTTTATACATATCATTTATCACCTTCTAACATATCTAGTCATTTACTTATATATTTTTAATTGTCTGTCTCCTTCCGTTATAATGTGAACCCCATGAGGAAAGGGAAATTTACCTTTCTCATTCTCACCTGTTTCCTCAGCACCTGGAACACGGGCAAATAGTAGGTCAGTAATTACTATAAGTTAGCTGTGTATGTATGCATATGTATGTGTGAATAATTCTATATAATGAATTCCATGAAACAGCAGCATCACTTATGCTGTTTATTAGTAACGCTAATGCATCTATATCTCATTTTCATTTATTTCCCTAATAGTACTAGTCATAATTTGTAATTATTTTAATTGTAAGCTGGTTTATTGTTTCTAACGTCCACTAGAGTGTAAACTCCATAGTAAAGGGTTTTTATCTTTTTTTTTTTTAACCTTTTTAACCTTCTTTACTTTATCCCAATACCTACCATAGTTTGGGAATATAGTAGGTGGTATAAACTAATATTTATTGATTGTTTGATATAATATCCCCAATCTGTGAATCCTAGAAATTAGACAGACTCAATACATGTTGTTAGGAATTGGAGGTGAAAAGTAGGGGAAAGGAAATGAGTATTATGCACCTATCAAAACTGGACTACGGGGAGGCGGTTGTGGCTCAAAAACTGGACTACAAATTCCTGGCTCCTGGCTCCCGGCTTCTGGATCTTTTTGTGTGTGTTTTATTTAATGTGCAATCAGAAAATTTCAGGGTTTTGTTTGGTTGATGGGTTGGTGAGAGCTAAAGTGTAATTCCTATTAATGTCAGATCCAGAGGTATTTAAAGATTCAGCTTAGCCATCCATTTTTTGCCACTATTACAAATGACATCAGTGAAGACCTTTGTGTTAGAAAGTGACTATTACATGAAGTTATTAGCTAAATGATTGCTTAATTAATTGATATATTAGCTAACACAAGATAAAACTTGAAACCCTCAAATCTCAGCAGCTTAATACAAAAGAAGCGTATTTCACATCAAGACCTGACTGGCGGCGTGGCTGTCTTCCTCCTGGTGATTAGGAGGGTTCCATCTGTGGCTTGCCAGCCCTGAAGACCTCGGAAGCCCTGCTGTGTCCTCTGCATTGAGCCCCCAGACATGGGAAGGGAGAGAGAACTGAGGAACGGAAGGGAGGTTTTGATGGGCCAAGCACAGATGTGGGGTATATCACTTCCTCCCACATTCGAATGGACCGAAGTCTGTCACCCGGTCACACCCCACCACTTCTACCACCACCACCACCACCCCCCCCCTTACGGCTTAGTACTCTACCACCATCAGTACCACCACCACCACCGTTACTACCACTGCCACTCTCACTGCCATTGCTGTTGGTACCATCACTACCACCACCACCGCCTCTACTGCTCCCTCCACTTCTACTACCATACCCATTGTACTCTATAATCTGAGCCACCTTCTAGGCCATGGAAATAACTCTGTTTAAACAGAGTTTTCCTTGGATAAAGATAATCACTCCCAGAATGCTAGCTTATATATAATAATGCATACCATTTATCTGTCAGTCAGATTATAAGAAACAATAACTTTTACTCTAAATATCTCTACATTGTCCACATACATGGGGCTTGTATGTGGAAATTTATTCATATTTGCTTATTGAGTATATTTGAACAACGGCTCTCCAATACAGATTTATTTAACTTTGATCTCCAGTCTGATTTTGAGAGCTAAGATACTGAAATTCACACTTGTGTATATTGTGTTTCTTTAGATAATTTCTGCTGCCGAAACATTGACATTGCACCCATCTAGTAAAATTGCTAAGGAAAACCTAGATGTGTTTTGTGAAGCTTGGGAATCCCAAATTAGTGACATGTCAACACTGCTAAGAGAAATCAATGATGTGTTTGAAGGAAGACGAGGTGAGAAACTGTCCATATATTAAAATGGTACAACTCTAATGTAACTCTGTGAGTTTTTTAATGCCAAGCCTCAGGTGCAAAATAAATTATCTTGCTATAACCCAGTTGGGTTATTTTTATAGGAAAAATCTTCCACAGAAAAATGATGAAAACATTATTTGTCCTTCTCTATTTTATTTTTATTTTTTTAAAGATTTATTTTTTATTCATTACATATCCCACCCCCCTTCTGCCTGTTCCTGCTGTGTTCATTACCGCTCCCCTCCGTTCTGCTTGTCCCCTCCCCCCCCAATGCGGTGACTCGCCGAGTCAGCCCACCGCGCGGTGGCCTGCCCACCCGCGGTGGCCTGCCCTGCCCGTGGCGGCTTTGCCCTGCCTATGGGGGCCTGCCCTCTCAAGGTGGTCTGCCCACTCGAGGAGGCCCCAGGAACCGAACCCAGGGCCCCCCACGTGGCAAGCCGGCACCTCACCAACCAGGCCACAGCTGGCCCCATGTCCTTCTCTATTTTAGTATCTAGGAACTGAAATTTGCTGTACAACAGTTTGTTGGTTTCTTTGAATTAATATTAGCATTCTAGTTTTCCTATTGAAATGAAGTCTTTTTACATTTCTTCTAAATTGTGCTTTTAGTTTTATTTTAAAAGCTGTACTAAAATATAGTAATTCTGTCATTATTAACATTAATTTTATTAACTTCATAATGAAATGAATATAGCTGTTTGATTTTTGAATTGCTTTCCTTCCACTTGGATGGAATCTTTTTCCTTGATGACTACATAATCTTGGAATGTTTCCTGTGGTGGGTAAGTTCATTGGTACTTCTACATGTAGAATAGCACCATACAATGTACAGGAGACATTATTTATACTCTCTAGTTTAATATCAACTAGGAATTTGATTTCCCATTGTACAGTATGTCCTGTTATTTATGTTTATGTGTTTTAATGTGTTCTCCCTTTTTGAATGGCTTCTATTAGTGTTAAAGCATGCTTGTTTTTTTTAAAATAAAATGTTATTTAAAGTCTCAATGTCAAATTACATATTTATTTTTACAAAATATAAGTATTTAAACATTTCATATATATTTTTAAAATACCCATTTTGTATAATTGTTGGTATGCTTAAAGATCAGAGGATGATAGACTTTGTAGCTAACATCATTTGTAAAGTATAATAAATGTTTATTATGCTTCTACATTCAAAGATTTCTATGAAAACTAGTCTGAATGACGTACACCTTAATGTTTTGATAAAATATTTGTAGATACATGTATTTTTATATGGGGACAAGTTTCATATATTAAAATGTATAGTGACATAATTAATTAACGTTTAAAGGAGAATGATCACTTAGCTTTTGGAATGGCTTAGAGAATGAAGAGAAGTAGCATCATGTGATAAAAGGACACCTGGCCTGGGAGAGCCCGAGCATCTGCAAGGCCCAGCTCTTTCTTTCATTATTATTATTTTTTTATTTTTTATTTTCTGCTTTTTGTCTACCCCTCCCGCTCGCGGTGACGCGCCGAGTCAGCTTCACTGGTGAGCGGTGGCCTTGCCCACTCGTGGGTGGCTTGCCCCGCTTGCGGGTGGCTCTACCCCTCCCACGGCGACTTTTTACCTTCTCAAGCGGTCCGCCCGCCCAGAGAAGCCCCGGGGACCAAACCCAGGGCCTCCCATGTGGTAAACTGGCGCCCTATCCACTGGGCTATACAGCCAGCCCCCCAGCTCTTTCTCTAAGTGGTCTCAGGCAAGCCCTTTTCCCCTCTTGACTTGAGTGTCCTCGACTTGCGTGTCCTTGACTCTGCAATGAAGGCTTTGAGCTAACTAATTTCGGGAGCTCCTGCCAGCTCTTAAAGTCTTTTGTGAGCACTACCTGAAGTCAACCTACCTTTGAACTGTAGGCATGGAGATATCCCTAAATGGGTCTTGGTGTTTCCTCCCTGTTTTTAGGTACAGGCCAGAGGAAAATTGTCCTTCTGGGTTTTTTTATAAGGTGTCATCAGCCCATGGTGCAGTGAGGCTAATTTCGGGGGAAGGATCCACCCCCAGGCACTTGTAAGAGTTCCGGGTGCACTGTGGAAAGCCCTACTAGTGGTAGCAGCCTTGTGGACAGGATTGTGGCTCCAAGCCTGGCCAAACAGTTCTTCTCTTTACCAGAGCGGCACTCAGCTTAGTATGGGCTGCTCTTATACTGTTATCAGTGCTGGGTAATGTTCTTATTCACGGAGCCTTGGGGAGTGGCCAAATTATCTTTATTTCTACTCCTCTTCTGTCTTGTCCCTAGGCCGGAGTTCACCCTTGTCTGCATCTGTTATGGCACCGGATCCTTCTTTGTTCTAGTCCCTTTTTAACCAAAGACTCGAGCCTTATTCTTCTTTGTCTGGGAACCTTGTGCTTTCTAAACCAGGCTCTTCTATCAGTTTTTGGTCTATCTGTTCTCTTTTCTATTTCTATTTAAAAAAGGACTTATGAATTTTTTTTCAAGGAAGATAACAGTGATTTAAAAATTATTATTTTCTTTATTCCTGGGCCAGCTACTGATTAGAAAATATCTGTTAGAGGTTGAAAAACTTAAGAAAGAATTTTCTTTCTATAAATGCAAGTAAATTATTTTCTTTAAAAGAAAAAAAAACTCACAAAACCCAGCTTCTACTCTTCCATCATTTTGCAACATGGAGTTTCTGCTTTCTCCTGGAACGATTGATAATCTCATGTTGAAGGACAGAACTGTGTAAAAGTTATAAGCTAGGCTCTGGACAGGATTGTGGGAAGATAGCAGAGTAGGAAGCTCCAGGAATCTCCACCAAAACAACTGTTGAACTGACAGGAAAAGAGAGGGTTGGTATATTTAAAGTCCTTGAAGAAAAAAACTGTCAGCCGAGAATTGTATATCTGACAAAATTACCTTTCAAAAATGGAGGAGAAATTAAGACATTTACAGATAAACAAAAGCTGAAGAAGTTAATTACCAGAAGACCTATCTTGCAAGAAATGCTGAAGGGAGTCCTTAAGGCTGAAATAAAAGGATACCAGATAGTAACTTGAAGCCATAAGAAAAAATAAAGAACATTGGTGAAGGTAAATACATGGATACATATAAAATCCTGTATCACTATATGTTTGGTCTGTAACTGGTTTTTTTCCTCTATATGACTTAGGCAAATATGTAAAATAATATTTAAAATCTAGGGCCGACTCGATAGCCCAGTGGATAGGGCACCAGCATACCACATGGGAGGCCCTGGGTTTGGTTCCCGGGGACCTCTCCTAGTGGGCAGACTGCCTTGAGAATGGCAAGCCACCATGGGTGGGGGGGGAGATATGTAATAAAATAAATAAATCTTAAAAAAAAATTTAAAATCTATGTATAAAGATGTAATATGAAACACTTGTATGATGAGGGAAGAATGGAAAATATAGGCATAGAGAGTTTGTATACTACTGAAACTAGGTTGGTAGTAGTCAAACTAGATTGTTATTAGGTTAGGATGTTAATTGCAGTCACAAAGGTCAGCATTATGAAAATAAATTAAAAATATAGAGAAAAAGAAAGAAGGGAATCAAAATGGTACACTAAAAAAAGCAAGTAAGTACAAAAAAAGGTAGTAATGGAGTAACTGAGGGAAAAAAAACATGTAAGACTTAGAGAAAACAAATAGGTAACTGGCAGAAGTAAATCTTTCCTTCTCAATTATTACCTTAAATGTCAGTGGATTAAATTCCCCTATTGAAAGGCAGATTAGGTGAAAAAGCATGACCCATCAATATGCTTTCTACAAGATACTCAATTTAGGTACAAAAACAGAAAGAGATTGAAAGTGAAAGGGTAGAAAAAGGTGTTCCATGCAAACCATAGTCAAAAGAGGGCTGGAATGGCTATATTAATGTCAGACAAAATTAACTTTAAGTTATAAAAGCTTACAAGAGGCAAAAAAGGATATTATATATTGATAGAAGTTTCCATCCAAAAAGAAGATACACTGATTATAAATACATATGCACGTCACAGTAGAGTCCCAAAATATATGAAGTAAAAATGGACATAACTGAAGGGAGAAATAGATAATTCTACTGTAGTTGGAGATGTCAATACACCACTTTCAAAATATTAATAGAACAGGCAAGATGGCTGCTGAGTAAGGAATGCCAAGAGTCAGCTCGTCCTACAGAGCAGTTAGTAATCACCCAGAGCTATCTAAAGCACCTGTTTGGGGCCCAGGAGACCAGAAGAGCATCCTGCAACAGCCTTAAAAGAATGGAAGTAGCAGACTGCCCATCTGCAATGAAGTGGCTTGAGTAGAGCACTCCATGCCAAGGAGGCCAGTGCCTATCCTCCACTGGTGGCACAAGCCACCTCAGGAGCCATTCCCTGGCTGGAGTTGGACGCTCCATTTCCCAAAAATGGAGGAGGAAGAGACAGTTGGCCACCGACTTCAGCTACTGATTAGTAAATTCAGCTGGCTAAAGTATAATCCTAAGAACAGCTGAAGTTTGAACCTGTCCAAGTTGGAAAGAGGCCAGTAGCCACCATTTTAACTCTGCCCCCAACATGAGGGGAAGCAGGACTGACTGAAAATCACAGTGCTGGGAGGGACTGGCTTCTTTCCACCCAGATCAGATTGCATCCCTAGCCTAGGCTCCAGCCCCACCTCCAGCAGGCAGGAAGCCAAGGGGACCTGCACCAGCCTCTACCAGTAAGTGCAGGCGCTTTTGGCCAGCACATACCGAATAGTCAGACACCTGGGACTCCATCCCCAACCCTAATAGGATAGGAGAAGAGCTGTGTTTCCTCAGCCTCTCTGGGCAACCGCAATTGCTTTTGGCCCACACAGACTGGATACTCGGACACCTGTAGCTTCATCCCCGCCCCCCAATAGGAAGGAGGGGAGCTGTGTTTCCTCAGCCTCTCCTGGCAACTGCAGGTACTTTTGGCCCACATGAACTGGTTCCTTGAGAGCCTTTATTTCCATCTCCATCTCTGCCCCGCCCCCCACAGGATAGGTGTTTCCTCAGCCTGTCTGGGCAACTGCAGATGCTGTTGGCCTCCACAAGCTCGACTGTTGGGCTCCTGTGGATCACCCCCACCCCCCCTGCAATAGGACAAGGGGGCCCAGTGTTTCTCCTGCTTTTCTGTGTAACTGCAGGTGCTTTTGCCTACTGTGTAGTCAGACACCTGAAGCTCCATCCCTGCCCCCAAGTAGGATAGGAGGGGGCTGGTGTTTCCTCAGCCTCTCTGGGCAACGGCAAGCACTTTTGGCCTAAACAGACTGAACTGTTGTGTGCCTGTGGTTCTATCCCTACTCCCTAAAAGGCAAAGGGGACAGTACTCCCTCAGCCTCTCAAGGAAACTGCAGGCGCATTCAACCCACACAGATTAGATTGTTGGACACTCCAGAGGGCTGCAGCTCCATCCCTACTGTCAGAGGAGAAAGGTGGAAGAAGCTTCATCAATTCCTGGGGCAATGTGTGCAGCTTCAGCCTCCACAGCTTACAGCACCAACTACATCCTCATCTCCTGCTATACAACCAGCAAGGGAGAAAGACAAGAAAGCCCTAAACTAAAGAGAGAAACTGCATCCAGAATAAATACATCTAGTAAGCCAGATTGCCAAGACACCAACAAAAAATTATAATCCATACCAAGAAACAGGAAGATATGGCCGAGTCAAAGGAACAAGATAAGCCTCCAGATGACATAAAGGAGTTGAGACAACTAATCATAGATGTTCAAACAAATCTTAATAAATTCAATGAGATGGCTAAAGAGATGTTAAGAAGACACTAGGATGTGAATATTCTTGCTGTCCTGATTTTGTGATAATCAGGGTAGGCTAAACATTCGCTATATTAGAAACCGTGCATGTGTCCCCAGACCTAGTTTTTCTCCCTAGGTCTGGTTTTTAGAATGCTGGTGATAAACTAAGCCTCATTTATTATATGACCATCTTGTATAGGAAAAGACTGTAACTTTGGGTATCTTTAATCAACCTTAAGAGATATAGCAGGGGGACGGATGTGGCTCGGGTGGTTGGACGTCCATCTCCCATATGGAGGGAACTGGGTTCGATCCCCGGGACCTCATGGTAAAAATGAAAAAAAGAAAAATATAGAAGATGCATGGGCCACCAGGCCCCGTGTGCAGGTGTGCTGCCAGGCCCTGCAAGCAGGTGCACTGTCAGTCCCCCTGAGCCACACAGCTCTATGATGACATAACAGGAGAGTGACACAAGGGAGAGCCAAGATGGGACACACCGAAAAACTAGGAACTAAGGTGGCGCAGGTGGTAGGACACCTCCTACGT
>PVKH010031804.1:0-12271 GCA_004027955.1 Chaetophractus vellerosus
TCTTCCATTCATCATACATCATTGGCCCAATGACAGGATGTTATTTTATGAAATATTGTCCTATTTATTTTTTCCAGCCATTTCTTCCCTTCTTTGTTTCTTACCCCATTCAAAGGCCTAGGCTGTTCCAAGCTTATTGCCTCAGGGGAAGAATTCAGCAAAGAACCTGTGCACCTCTCCCTGCCTTGTATGTTCCCAAAATGTAGTCCTTTGGGGGAACAAATAGGCAAGCCAAGATACGTGAAAGGTTTTGAGCAGATATGGGCATCTCTCCCCAGTCATCCACCCCTAACACACCCTTGGACTAGATGAAAATGTACTAGCTTGTAGGCAGAGAGAAAGATGGACAAGGAAAAATGAGAGGGAGCTTCAGGTAGGTTCCTGGGGACCGTGCAAAATCTGAAATACGTTTTGTAAGATCCAGAGTCTCTCAGCTCCTAAGGTAGAGCATCTGGGCAAGACCCAAGAGTGAGTCTGTGACTAGCCTCACAGAGATGTTGAGGTGCTAGTGTGTGACAAAATAGGGAGAAATATTCCTGAGGACCATCAAACGCCATGCAAGTAGCAGCAGAAGCCACCAGGGCTCATGCAGTTGAGAAGGAGAGACAACTCGGAGGCTCACAATGGGCAGATCAGGCATCACTCGAGAGGACATCCAGAACCACAAGCTTTCCTCAACGTCTTGGCAATGCTGGGGGTGAGATGGTGGCATATTTGAGTGGCTGATTGACTGGTTTGAAGTTTCTGAAATCCCAGAGAAAGGGAAGCTTGAATTGGAAATTGAACCCATCACCAAAAAATGAAGACGTTTTTATTTCTTGCACAAGAGTCTGGGAACTAAGAATTGTACCTCTGTATTAGTCAGCCAAAGGGGTGCCTTTGCAATATACCAAGAATTGGTTGTTTTTTTACAAAGGTATTTATTTGGGGTAGAAGCTTACAGTTACCAGGCCATAAAGCATAAGTTTCTTCCCTCACCAAAGTCCACGAGTTGGAGCAAGACACCTGCCGACGTCTGCCAGAGTTCAGGCTTTTGGGTGTCTCTCTGGGCTTAGAGCTTCCTCCACAAGGTCAGCTGTAGACTATCAGGCGAACAGCTCACTTGTCTTCTCCTGGGGCATCCTCTCCAACATCAGAACTGCTTCTCAAATCTGCTCCCTCTGTCTTTTGCCTTGCCTTTTATACTTGAGACCACACCAACTGAGGGGCAGGGCTCAATGCCCTACTGACGTGGCCCAGTCAACGCCCTAATCATAACCCAATCGTGCCCAGATGAACAGATCAGTTTACAAGCATGATTCAATATGGATTTTTGGAATTCATAATTACATCAAACTGTAACAACCTCCTATATGGAATAATCAAGAGAATTAAAATGTATGGTGTCAACTCACTCTTATAATTTGGTTTTACCTTTTCATCTCTGGGCAGAACAACCCCAACAAGCCTAAGCTTTCAGACCACAATGTCCTGTTCTGCTGTTTCACCTCTAAACCAATATCCACTTATTTGTCATCAGTATATATTGTGGTCAAGCGTCTAAAGCAGGAAGTGCAGCAGAGCTGCTTCTGGCTAATGACATCCCTCAGGGTCCTGCTTGAACCCTTCCTTGGTGTTCATTTTCCCTTCACAAGTGGTTCTAACAATTACCTCCAGGAGCTTGCTGCAGGATTAGACAAGGATTCCCCAAGATACCTCTGGGGAAGTCTAGCTTTCCCAAAGATCTTCCTTCTGAGCCAAAAACTCTGGGAGCCAGAAAAGGCAGCCCTTCTTTCTTCCAGATGCACCCTCTATCCAGCTGGGAAACGGCCTTCCTTAGACGGTACAAGCACTGCTGTCAGATGGTGAGCCATCTCCAAAGAAGGGGTTGATGGAAACCTCTTGCCTGCTCTTCTGGAAATGGCACACAGTGCAGCCCATGGAGCACTGAGGAGGCCTAGATAATGAAACTCACCAGGAGAGTCATTGCCAAAAACAAACTCATAGCTACCGGTCCTCTCTGGTAGGCTCTTCAGAAAACCATTCAGACTAATCCTGAAGCTAGAATGTGTGGATTGATATTGTTGGTTGTTGTTGCTTTATTTTCATGCACATTTTTGCCCATCAAGTAATCATCTATCTGCCTTTTCATTTCCTCTTACAATAATAATTATTGGCATTGCATTGATTGGAAGTGAAGACTCATTGCCTTCTGATTAGTCCATCAGTTCCCAAGGTGAGTTGGTCTTCTCGCCCACTCCTTGCACGCCCTGTTTTCTCACATTCAGGTCTATCACAGTTCTAATCAATGTGGCCATCTCCTCAAACTTAGGATCCATCAATAACTCATTTGCCTGCCTCCAGCCCCAACTGATCACAACCTGCTTGGCTTTCACCTATCAAGTGCCTCTTCCCAAATCACTGCCTGTGTCTCATCATGCCCAATTCCCTAACATGAATAATCAAGTTTTTCACACAAGGCCCTCTTACACCCTCTCATAAACTCCCGACTCCAATCAAACTCGTCAACTTGCTTACCCTACACGGGGTTGTAGAAAGAGCACTGAGGAGGCAGATGGAGCCTCAGGCTTGAGTCTCCCATTAGCAACCTTGGGTGGTGAGAGCAAGTGGCTTATTTTCTTTGGGCCTCAGAATCATCAAGGGTTAGACCAAATGTTCTCTAAGATCGCTTCCAATTCCAAAAGCTGTCCATCCTCCAAAGTGCCCCCTCTGTTTGTCCTTCCCTCCCAGCCACTACCTGCCAGTATCTCTGCCTCCTTTTCCTCATATGTCAAATGAGCAACACCTTGAAAAAACGATGAGGCTTAGATGAAACAGTGCACGGCGGGCATGGAGAACGGTGCCTGACAGACCAAAGTCGGAGCTGAGTGAGTGAGGGCCTCATCCTCGTTATTACCCTCTCGTGCCTACTTGCTTCAAGGGTCGGTGCACGTCAACCACTTCCAAGAAGCATCCCGGTCACTGTATTCTAAAATAATCTCTCCCTCTTATAAATTAATAGCAGTTGTATCTTCCCTTCGTTTGAGACAATCATAGCTTTCTTCAAATACATTTCGTTATCTCCCTTGTGACGCCCTCCCTGACCGGTTTCGCGCTGTGCTTCTTTGTAAACACCATGGTGCCTTTCCCAAGGTTACCTGCTGCTGAAAGGCTCAAGTTACCAAAAACGGAAATGCCCAAGGGAAAGCTGGTGTACCCTGGACAGGGCGTGTCAGGGAGCTGCAAGCCACCAGCTCCCGGGGACAAGGAGGTCAAAGTCACTCGCTTCCCAGAGGGTGAGACTGTCGACCTCCCGGGAGGCTGCTCTCCATTGGGCGCATCGGCGATTAGGAGGGTCCTCTTGGCTGCTGGATTTGCTTGTGGCCCCAAGGAAGCCTGGAGATGGGGGGCAACTTCGGGCGTGGGGACCACTTTATACTCTGCATGCTAGGAATGCGTCTTGCCTGCTCTTACGGGCAATACGGTATCGCTTGCCAATAACAACCCGTCTCTCAATATACAATCTGCCTGAGAGAGAGCAGGGTGCTAAGGTGGTGAGAGTTCATGAGTTTAATACAACCCAAACCCAAAGTGCTCGGCATGTCACAATGGAAACATCAATCTTAAAAGAATTACATCAGTCTCAGAAGATGCTATTGCCAGGAACCCACCACCCCATGGCAGCCAGTCAGCGAGGCTGGTTCTACTTATCTCAAAAGATCAAATGCGCAGGAGTCCATGAGTCATCCGCAGATTACTTCTAACGAGCGGGCCATTGCACGAAGATTGACAAGACCGAAGCCCCACATTCTCTGTCGATAAAAGTTGAACAAGAACAGGCAGCTCCTGCTTTACTTAACCTTAATTCTCCTTCAGCAGAAACAGCTTAACAGAAAAACATGCCCTACCCTAATATTTTCCAGAAGGGGCCAGAAGACATATGCAAAACTGCGGTACAAAGTGGAAGAAACACTTGGCCTCCCTCCTGGGACTTCCGAGGGATGCACACTTAGGAAGGCCCATCAGCGGGTGCCCAGGGAGCGGACAGTATCTAGAGAAAGGCCACTTCATAACAAGGCCTTCGTGCCGTAGATTTTCTTACAGGGGTTCTCAGATTATCCTGCCTTCACCCTATAGTGATCTGGGGCAGTTGGAAACCTCGATACTTTGAAAAGAATTTACCATCCAAGCAGAGATACTTGAATCTCAATGGGTAGACAATTAGAGCAGTAATCGGTGTACTTTGGGTAAAAAAAAAATGATGACTCTCCTTTTCCGCTGGTGGGGATGGGTTTCCTAAAGCCTGTCAGGGCACAAAGTGTACACTTGTGATGGAGCTTTCTGGGGTAAAAGCCTTTGGCCATGAACAAAAGTCTTCTTATGCAAAAACAACTCAGACGAGATCTCTTTAACCACTTCACCTAGACTGGCCACCTGGGCCAACCGGGGCCGTTCAAAAGATGGTGCCTAGATATTTTGAAAACAATGTTCTCAATGGTCCCAAAGATATGCCTTTGGCAGCCTGGACAACGACTGGGTAAGGAGCCCTAACCTGGTTGGCACTCCTGGCTCTGGGGACGGATCAGTCCTTGTTGTGGTGCTGTCCTGGACACGGAGGAGGTCCAGCGGTCCAGGCTGCCACCCACTAATGCCAGGAGAGGCTGCACCCCCAGTTGAGAAAGCCGACAATGTCCCCTGGGAGGGGCGGGGTGGGGAGGAGGCCCTGTCGGGCGCGCCTGCCCTAAACTCAGAGGTCTCCGTAGCTTGTGACATTGGACTGCAGGCAAAGCCTGTCGCCTGCTAGTGAGCCAGAGAAATTTCCCACTATTATACTTCCGCTCTGGCAAAGGGGGTGTAAAAGACCTCCCCCACATTCTTCCAAGACGTTTCCCAACAAGAGAACGTCCAGAATGAGCCCAGGTGATCCCAATGGCTTCGGGGCTTCCTCATGTTTCATGCATGGGACAAATTGCCCAGTGGTGGCCAAATCCTGTCTTTTGAATAACTGTTTTATCCTCCTCAGGGAACAAATCCTTCTGGCTTTCCAAGGACACCCAGACAGGTTGCTTAATGATCATTGGGACATTGTGGCACCAATTTTTAAAATGAAATACCCATAAATTTCTGGAGCCTGGGGGGTTATTTCTCCCTCATCTTGATGGCCGCTCTCATCTTAAAATAATTTACAGGAATTCTGCAATTATAGTAGGTCCAGGGTTGTTTTTCCTTGCATCGCTTTGCAGAGATGCTTATCGAAAGCCCAAACCAGGCACTATAAATCGCTCGCCTCCTTGGTAGGCTCATATCGTTCTGGGTCCCATGTGGTCCATCAAAGGGTCACTTGGTGAAAGGCCAAGCTGCCAGAAGTCCTCCTCATTGCTTTTTTAATTTCCTCCTTCCTTCCCTCCTTTATTCTCAGAGATACTACATCTTTAAATAAAAGGCAATGCACAACTTTATGGGGAATTTCATTTTAAATAAAATGTTATTGAATTTTTAAAAAGAAGAAGAAAAGGAACAGAAAAGGGGGAGAAGAATACGCAAAGCCCTTTCTTGGTGACTTGCCTGGAGTTGCTGGCTCCGGGTGCTGGCCTGCTTCCCACCTTGCTCTGCTCCGAACAGTTACCCTGAGACGACTAGTCAATGGTAGCAAAGCCAAACGGGAAGTGAACGGGCTCCCTGGCCATTTCTCTGCAGCCCTGCTCTGCCGGCCTCTCTCTCGGGCTTCTCGCTGCGGGAGCTGGGCCGTGTGCGCCGGGCTGGCTGTGTGCGGGCCGCCCATCCCGCCGCTCACTGCTGGGCCTGCTCGCGCAGCCCGCATCACAGTCAAACGGGCCGGAGGCTTGGGCCTGCCCCGTGTTACCGGGGAACCCTTTCTTCCGCCACTAGCCCTGAAGCCCCATCACGGTAAGCGAAGCCTCCTGCCTCCTCTTTTGATTTATGAAGGACGTGCACCTCACGCTTTACTATGGAAACAACTGCGAGAGGGGTTTCTCCGCCTTCCCAGAACGTTACCGGAGCAGGGACTCCCGGTCCTCTCAGTTTTATCTCCTTTGATGTTTTGAACGGGAGAGATGGATGACTCCATGAATAGTGGTAATGTAATTCTGCAACAGAAAATTTTATTTCAAAACACAAATTGATAGCACATGTGCGCTTCGGTTTTGTTTTCATTAGAGTTCAATTTCCCTGAGGACAAGAATTTGCATGGAGCTCTTTATCCTTTGTAACAGCGTTATTGTGGTACTATCACGGTGCTTTCTTCCTTAAATAGGCTCCACTGGCAATCAGAAGCAGGTGTGTGATGTACCCGGTCCCTGCAGGTAGGAGGGGTCCCCACAGACAGAGGAGGTCGAGCTCTGGCCCCCATCCTGGCCACGGCCCCACCTGGTTCAGCGAGAAGGAAGCTGGGCCCCACCTTGCTGGCATACCTGGAGATTTTGGGTAGAGAAGCTATACTGATTTACACTTGAACTAAAATGCAAGAAAGTAATTACAAAGCAACTTGAAGGAGTGAAAAGTCGTTCCACAAAGGCAGAGGAAGGGAGGGAAAGCAAGGCACCCTATCAAACTCCAGCATGTGCTAACCTTGCTTTGCTTTCAGAGATAAATTTAGTACTAAAGTCACGTCCTAAGTCACTAGACTGATGTTATCCTAGGGATGAAACACAGTGGGAATTCCACGTTAAAAGTGCCTCATTTACTCTTAGAGTGGAGATGGGACTACATGGCTGAAGGAGGAGCTAAATGGGAGTGGAGGTGGTGATAAGAGAAACTGCTGGAAGTGAGAGCTACCAAGATTTAACAAACAAATCACGTTGAAGTCTATCAATCACCATCAAAAACAACATAACAAAAGACCCTGGTTTAGAAGGTTATAGTATGATCAGACCTTTTCTCTCTTCCTTTGTTTAAAGCTCTCCAGCCTCACCGTGTGTAAGCAGAGTCTTCTGAACCATGGGGAATAATTGGGATAAGGACTTTTCACGTGACTTAGAAAAACGCATGTTTACCTCCAGAAAAAATTATGAAACAATAGTTTTCTTAGTATGTTTTATCATGGCCTGATCTAAATTCTTTTTGAAGAGAAAACACAAAGGAAGCAGGAGAACAAAAGAAATTGAGATAAGATGAGAAAGGGAAGTTAGATATCAGAGAGGAAGGCAGGAAGGAAGAAGGGGGGTGGAATTTCCTTCTAAAGCTTACAAGGACAGGTGTAAGCTGGTCTGGTAGTGTTGACTGAACTAGCAGATGACTCTTTTAAAAAGTGTTCTAGAGGTTTCCACTTCCAGAAAGTACATCTAAAAATGCTTCTCATTGCATATAATACAAACATAAGAAGACTTGGAAAGGTGGAGAGAAGTAAAAAGCAATCTCTGCACCCAAGGAACAACTTGGTGGTATATGTTCTAGACTGAGAACCCGGAAATACCAATGGGAACAGACAAAAAAGCCACAAGAAAAGTCTCTGCTCTCTAACCAAAGGACCAGAAGAGGATCAGCTTAATAAGACAGAAAACTTTTAGGCACTAACCACTCTACTGCAGCCAAGTGGGGAGCCTCGACTCCCACCCTCGCCAGGCTGCAGGGAGACACCTCAGTGTTGTCAAAGAAGGTCACATGAGCAGCCTGGAACAAGGCAGCCCTCCCCATCCCTGCTGGGGATGGGGGTGTCCAGGGTCCTGGGGGAGATCAAGGTCTTCACCACCGCAGAACAGGTCCACCTCCACCTGTCTGGTAGGAGGCCAGGTGGGGAGCCTGAATTCCCCGCCCCACTGAGAAGTAACAAGCAGCCCTTGCCTTACCATCCCCCGACCCGGGAGCCACCCCACCTGGGGGCAATGAGCAGCACCCCCAAGCTTGCCCCACGGGTGCATGATCAAAAACCCTGCTCAGACAAAAATTCAAATATGATGCAGAGATTCATAGCATAATATCTAAAACGTCCACGTTTTAATCAGCAGCCACTCATCATAGCAATGATGAGAAAAGACAGTAGACACCAACTTTGGGATGTCAGAGATGTTAGAATTATCTGAGAAGGATTTTAAAGCATAAAATGCATAAAATGCTTCAATGAGCAATTATGAACACTAAAAAAAGTGAAAAAGCAGAAAGTTTCAGCAAAGCAATGGAAGATATAAGGAGGAACCAACTGGAAATTTAGAATGAAAAATAAATAACCAAAATTTAAAAAAAAAATCAATGAACAGGCTCAACAGCAAAATGAAGAGAAGAGAGGAAACAACCAAGAAACTTAAAAACAGAAGAGAAATTATCCAATCTGAATAACACAGAAAAAAGAAGACCAAAAAAAGTGAACAGTCTGTTGACTATGACAAAAAAGAAAATCTAACGTTTCTATCCTCAGAAAAGAGAGGAGAAAGAAGGCAGTGTTGAAAAATTAAAGAAATAATGACTGAAAACATCCCAAATTTGGACAAAGACATAAACCTACAGATTTAAGAAGCAGAAAAAAACTCCAGACTAGGTAAGTCTGAAGAAACCCATGATGGGACACCTCATAATCAAATTCTGAAAACTAAAGACAAAGGGAAAACTCTTTAAGCAGCAAAACTCTTTAAGTGTGAAACAGCATCGTAGCTATGGGGAAAACAACTCAAATGACAGTAGATTTGTTCTCATGTGGGCCAGAGGTTAGTGGAACAGCCTTTTTCAAGTGCTCAAGAATGAAACTCTGAACCCATAATTCTACATCCAGGGGAAGCATCCTATGGGAATAAAGGGGACGCCAAACATTCTTAGATGAAAGAAGACTAAGAGAATTTGTATCTAGCAGACATCCCTTCAAAGAACAGCTAAAGGAATTTCTCTAAACAGAAAAGAAATCCTAAAAGAAATAAGAAAAAATAATTGAAAGAGAAAAATTGGCAATAAATACAATAGACTTTCCTTCTCTTAAGTTGTCGTAATTATGTTTGACAGGTGAAACAAAAATAACCACACCATATAATGTTTTCAGTGGCTATAGAGGAAATATTTAAGAGAATTATAATATAAATCGGGGAAGTAAACAGACGTAAAGGGAGATAAAGTTTCTACATTTCCCTCAAGCTGGTAAAATGATATAATTAGACTGTGATAAGTTATTCACCTATAATGTAATACATAAAGCAAACACAAAAAGTTCTACAAAGAGATATATTTCAAAACACTATACGTACAAATGAGTTAGTAGTTAGAATTAGATGAGTTGAAAGTGCTTGGAAAGAACATTTTTGGAGTAATGTTTCCATAACTTGTTGAGTTGCATTTTTCTATTTTATTTTTTTGAATTTGAAATAAAGTTATTTAAAAAAACACTATGGAATTCTAAATAAATATTCTATTAACCCATGGGAAGACAAGTAAAAGAAAACAGAGAAACAACAAAAATGGAAAAGTCAAACAAAAATCAAAAATTAAAATGGCAGACTTAAGCCCTAACACATCAATAATTATATTAAATGCAAATGGTTTACATAGAGATTGGAAGAGTGGATTAACTTTAAAAAAAAAAAACTATATGCTGTCCACAAGCAACACACATTAAATATAACAATATGGGTTAGTTGAAAGTAAAATAATGAAAAAATATACATCATATAACTATTAATCAAAAGAAAGCAGGAGTGACTATATTAATATCACACAAAGTAGACTTAACAATATAATTACCATGGAGAGAGACAATGTATAATTATAAATGAGATGATCGACTAAAAATATATAATAATCCTTAATGTGTAGGAACCAAATGAAAGATATACAATATATGTGAGCAAAAAATCATAGCATTAAATGGAGATATAGATAAATCCAAAATTATAGCTGTAGAGGTCAATACCCCACTTTCAACAATTAACATAACAACTAGACCGAAAATCAATTGGGATACAAGCAAACTCAATATCACCATCAACAAATAGGCTTTATCAAATATTTATAGAATACTCCACCCAACAAAAGAATAATACATATTCTTTTCAAGTGTCCATAGAACATGTACTGAGATGGACCATATTCTGGGCCATAAAAGAAATCTCACCAAACTTAAAAGAACTGAAATCATACAAAGTGTGTTTCTCTATCTGGAAACTAGAATCAAATTAAGTATCAATAACAAAACAATGACAGAAAAGTCTCCAAACACTTGGAAACTAAAAAAAATTAAATAAATAAATAAAATTTTTTAAAAACTTCTAAATAGCCCAGGGTTAAAAAGATGTGTCAAGGAAAATTTTTAATAATACGTTGAACTGAATGAAAATGAAAATTCAACACATCAAAATTTGTGAGATGCAGCTAAAGCAAGGCAAAGAGGGAAATTTATAGCACTAAATGCCTACATTAGAAAAGAAGAAAATTCTCGGATCAATAATCTAAGCTCCCATGCCAAGAAACTAAATCACCAAAGAACAAAATAAGCCCAACACAAACAGAATGAAGGAAATAATAAGAGCAGAAAGCAAAGAGATTAAAATCAGAAAAACAATAGAACAAATCAATGAAACAATGAACTGGTGTTTTGAAAATATTAAGGAAAATGACAATTTTCTAGCAACACTAAGAAAAATGGAGAGAAACCACAAATATCAAATTACCAATATCAAGAATTAAACAGAGGGTATCTCTACAGACCTCAAAAACATCAAAAGAATGATAAGGGAATGCTACAAATAGATCTTCAAATATAAGATTAAAAGTATCAAGTAATTGAAAACTACATATGATCACAACACTGTATATGAAATAGATCATTTGAGGGGTACAATAACATTAAGGAAATCAAATTTCTCATTTTAGAAAGCTTCCAAAATAAATATTTCTGATTCCAAGTGGTTTCAGTGAAGAATTCTACCAAATGTTTAAAGAATTAACACCAATTCTACACACCTATTTCAGGAAGTAAACAAAGAGTGAAAATGTCCCAATTCATTTTATGAAGCTCTCATTACCTTAGTACCAAAACCAGTCAAAGACAGTTCAAAAAAGAAAATGAGAGACCAATATCTCTCATGACTATACACACAAAAATCCTTAAAGTATTAGCAAGTAGAATTCAGCAATATATTAAAAATAATTATATACCATGACCAACTAAAGTTTAGTCCCAGGATGCAGAGATACTTCATTCTTTAAAAATCAGTCCATGTAATCTACCATATCAACAGAGTAAAGAAGAAAAATCTAATGATCATCTCAATTGATGCAGAAAAGGTATTTGACACAATTCGCTGCCCATTCATGATTAAAAACTCTCATAAAACTGGGAATAGAGGGGGCATTTCCTCAACCTGATAACGAACATCTACAAAAAAGGCTACAACTGGTATCCTAATTAATGTGAAAGACAGTGCTGTTCCCCTAGCACCGGCTACAAGGCAAGGAGGTCTCTCACCACTGCTCCTCAACACCGTATTGGCAATTCTAGCAGCACGGTGCTGCAAGAAAAGGAAATAAGAGGAGTACAGATGGGAAAGGACGACATAAACCTGTGCTTATTTGCCAATTTTCTATGCACAAAATCGCATGGTACCTAAAAAATTATTCCTAGGATTAATAAGATCAACAAGGTTTCCAGGCATAAGGCTAGTGAACAAAAATTAATTCTGTTTCTATAGACCAGCAATGAACTATGGAAAGAGAAATTAAAATACAATGCCATTTAGAGCTGCTCAGAAAAACAAAATACAACAGAATGTACAGAACTTGCAGGCTGAGAACTACAAAATGCTATTGAAAGAATTCAAAGACGTGGCCTGGTAGCCTGTTCATGGATAAAGAGAAAACGTATAGAGATGACAATTCTCCACAAATTCGTATACATATTTAACACAATTCCTATCAAAATTCCAGTAAGATTTTTTTGTGATTATAGGTAAGATAAAGGCACAGACCCTAGAATATCTAAAACCATCTTGGAGAAAAAAAGAAGAAGAAAGCGAGAGAAATCCTTCTACCATGATTTCAAACAGGACTCGTATAGGGACAGTAATCAACCCTTATGCTATTGGTACTGGCACATCACGCAATAAAGTGGGAAAGCTAAGCCAGGGTTCTCGCTCACAAGCATGGCAGGCTGACTTTTGACGAAGGTGCACAAGCAATTCAATGGTGGAAAAATAGTCTTTTTGATAAATTGCACTGGAACTTTTGGATATCCAAAGGCAAAAAGATATTTTTAATGAAACGTAACCGAAACCTCCTACCTCATATAAAAATTAACTCAAAATGGATCATAGACCTAAATGAAAAGTGTAAACCTATAAAACTTCTAGAGGAAAACATA
>PVKH010031805.1:0-12269 GCA_004027955.1 Chaetophractus vellerosus
TCGGCAGCCATCTTGCTCCAACACGTGGACTTTGGTATGGGAAGAAATTTATGCTTTGTGGCCTGGTAACTGTAAGCTTCTACCCAAAATAAATACCCTTTATAAAGACTGACCAATCTTTGGTATATTTCAAAAGGTACTCCTGTGGCTGACCAAAACAATTAGGAACCAAATCAGAAAGGCTTTCTTCAATGCCAAGATGTTTCCCATGTAAAATATTAAACATTCCCTTTGGAAACTTATAGAAGTAAGCTGATGGTGGGACAGTGAGTGTGATCTGTCCTAGGTGCAGATAATAAAGAATGCATTGTATATAGAAAATTTAAAGATGATACTGAAACTAAACACATTTTATTCTGCTTTAGAATCAACATGTGTCATAATGCTAAAAAAAAAATGTCAGGCACAGTTTTTGTCTTCCACCATAATAGTATTATATATTTCTACTTTAAGAATCATAATAAACAAAGATAACAAGTGATAGTAAAGATGAAGAAACAGAACTTGACTTACTTCAATTAGTTCATTCCATTTGACTTCCTAGAGTGTTTACTTGTGATTAAACTTTAAAACAAACAATGAGATGTAATAATTTTGTTTGGTAAAATATGAATGTTAATCCATATATTCATATGGATTAATATATTTTACTGAATTTTAATACCTTTAAATCTCAAAATTATTCTTTAAAAAACATTTTAAAATAGTTTCTAAACTCAAAATGTAGTCAACCTCATACCCAATAGGATGTCTATAATAAATAATGGAAAATTGCAAGTTTTGACAAGGAAGTAGAGAAATTGGAACCCAAATATACTTCTGGTGCAAATGTAAAATGGTGTCCCTGCTGCAGTAAACAGTGTAGCAGTTCCTGAAAAAGTTAAACATATAGTTACCATGTGACCCAGAAATTCCTCTCCTAGGTATATACTCAAGAGAAATGAAAACATGTTCATGCAAAAACTTGTACACACATGTCCAAAACAGCATTATTCATAATAGCCAAAAAGTGGGAACAACCCAAATGTCAATCAATGGATGAATGGATAAACAAAATGTGGTCTATCCAAACAATGGCATATGATTCAGCAATAAAAAGGAATGACATTCTGACACATGTGACCACATGGATGAACCTTGAGAACATTATGCTAAGTAAAAGAAGGCAGACAAAATAGGACACAAATGGTATGTTTTCATTTATTTGATTTGTCCAAAATAGGTAAATCCATAGAGACAGAAAATAGCCTGGGTATGGGGAAAGGAGGGAATAGAGAGTGACTACTAATGAGCAAGGGGTTTATTTTTGGGGTCATGAAATGTTTTGGAATTCAGTAGTAGGAATGGTTAAACAATCTATATACAAAAAAAAAAAAAACCCCACACTGAACTCTATACATTGAACAGGTGATTTTATGGTGTATAAATTATATCAAAATAAAAATAAGAACAATTCAAGAAAATTGTGGTTATTGCTGATTATTACAGAAAGTTAATTTATCTTGTAGAGTTTAAAAAAAGGCATTAAAATTGATCCACTCAGGTTTTCAACTACATCAGCTATGACATTGTTAATTCACTCACCCACCCTCTATACTTCCTCTTGGTAGCAGGAGCTCAGTTTTTCCAAAACTTTCCTGTTGGTGATATAGATTCACTAAACAAAGTGATAAATGTTGGTTGTATGTATGTATGAATGAATGAATGAATGGACTCACAATATGTATCATATTTATTCCTCTAAGGATCTCATCTTTACCCCACCACTGAGCAGAAGGGCATACAGTTTAGAGATATTTTAGTAAGCTATGGCCATTCTGTTTACTCAGGCTCATTTTACAGTGTGTGCTTGTTTGAGGAAAGAGAGTTTAAAACAATATTTATAAAGTAATCTGTTTCACATACTGGATGCTATTTCCAAAAGAAAATTAGAGGCTTTCCAAAATAGAATTTACTACAGGGACATGTAGTCAACAGGATCTTAATATATAGGGATTAATCCAATTGGGTTAAACAACAATTTGATTTAAAATTAAAATCCCACAATCAAAATGACAAGTTTTAATGTAGACTGTATAATAGTAGAAGTTTGAAAACCATGTGTATGTATGTGTGTGTTTATGATGGTATATCATGGTTGTGAGTCCAAATAAATAGAAATAAGGGTTTAAATAGAGATTATGCCAAGCATTGATAAGAAATCTTTAGTTTCAAGGGGGAGAAAATGTGATTTAAACTGTCTTAGACAGTAAAAGGAATTTTTGTTTGAATTAACTTAAAAGTCTGGAGTGACACCCTCCAATAGAAATGTAATATGAACCAAATATGAGATTTAATTTCCAGTAGCTACATTAGAAAAGCAAAATCAAACAGGTAGAATGAATTTAATAATATTTTATTTAATCCAATATATGCAAAATATTATCCTTTACACATCATCAGTATTTAAAAAAAGGATGGAGACTTTTTCATTCCTATTTTTACAGTATGTCTTCAAAATCTGGTGTGCATTTTATACTTTACAACACATCTCCATTTGGACTAGCCACATGTTAAGTGCTCATAGCCACAAGTGGCTAGTAGCTACATTATTGGACAGTACAGTTCTAGAAATCGGACAGGCTTTAGGCAAATGTTGATATAGCAGCTCTATGATGTCACCAAAGACAAGGTTTCTTCCTTCTTGTCTCTTTGCTGACCTTAGTGTTTGCTTCTTCCTAAGGCTGTCTTTTTCCATGCTCCTAAGATGGCTTCCAGCAGCTCAGGAACTGTAGCTTTCTCCTCCACAACTAGCAGGAAAGGAGAATCTTTTCTAGTAGGAGCCCCAGCAAGAATCTCAAGTCTCATTATCTAAATTGGGTCACATGTGACTACAGAGCTCTTAGTTTGGGTATTACAACTGGAAACTTGAATTTTTAAAATTTTATTTACATTTATTTCCTTTAAGTTTAAATTTAAAGAGCCAAATGTGACTTGTAGCTACCCTACTGGGCAGCACAGCTCTAAATTATTTGGAGAAGCCGACTCAGGACAGACAAGGCATTCCCTAAACACACTTGTTAGGATGTTAACAGCGGGGTCACTATTTAGCTGTGTCACATAGTCCACTTGCAGAGGCAAAGACTTTTTATGCCCTAGATATGTCTTCAGTAGATATGTCCCAAACCAAGCTTTGTAGTTCAGAGTTTAAGAGCAGGAGATCGTGATTTTTCATGAGGTAAGGAGTGTCCATTACTTGATCTTGTTTAGTTTGGGGGTATTGGTAGAAGGTGCCACCTTTCTGTCAGAGGGGTAATGTGAAGCACGTGTAGAGTGCACTGTGTACAAAGCCCTCCACAGATGAAAAGGGATGGAAATCTCTTCTAAGTAATGAAGCCATTGGCATCCTTAGCTTTAGTTGATTAAAAGGATTACACGTTAAGTAAAAAAAATAAAAGAAAACCTTAATTTCTATCTTACATTACCACTTCATAAAATAATTCCTAAGCAAGTGAAGAAGTACTTCTCTGCTGATTTTCCGTGCTAGCAGAAATTCTGCTTGGCAAATTTTCCACAGCGGGCATGTTCCTGAATAACTTTCCGGGTAATGCGGCAGAGAAAACAACTGGCTTTATTCCCAAAGCTCGCTCAGGCTCATCCCTCATTGCCAGTGAGGGCACAAATAATGGAGGAATGTGCCTTCAAACAAACAGCAATACATCCAGAAGATAGAGAAAATTGTATTACAGAACCTAATGTCCATGAACCAATAACCATTCTGAAACATTTTAATGCCGGAGCCACAGAGAAGCTTATTACATTGAGGGAAAAGAGGAGGACTAGCTCGCAATGAGAATTACGTTTGCTTTTGTCATTTTATTTGTTTTAGCCCAAAGAAAATACGAAATTCTAAGCTATTATTAACAAGTTAAAAAAGGCACAATTAAAAACAATGGAAAACAGAAACATACAAAGAATAAATGTATTTAAATGTGCAACTTGGAGTATTAGAAATTGGATGTGTTTGAGTTAGGTTTTCCCCACATTAATTTATCTCTCTTTGTGAGAAAAAAAAACAACAACGCTAGCATTCAGCATGATATAGCAACATTCTAACCTAATTTTCGAATAGTTATTTTTTGAGGTCATCATCCTAGTTAGAGAAATTTCACCATCTAAAGCCGCATTCCTTTAATATTTTGAGTGACAACAAACACTTAACAATTCAGTGTGGCTTTCAAATTGACCTAGGAGACTTTTTCAATGGAAACAACACATAAAGTTCCCTCATGTTTTAAATGGGGATAAATAAGTAGATTGAGGTAAAGATTTTAAAAGATAATATAAATCAAACACTTAAAATATAAAAAGATAATATAAATCAAACACTGGCCATATGGTAGACCACAGGGGCTGCCCCAATTCAACTCAAAAGTTATAATATAACATATTATATAATATGATGAGATAATATGTATCTATTGTAAGCACAACCTACTCTGATCTCAATGCATGAGGCCATTTCCCAAAAGACAGAAGTGGCTATGAGTGGTTTTAGTTTTAAATAATATCTTTAGTTTTCTTTGTAGAATACATACATCAAATGCAAATGGCAAAGAGAGGAAGAAGAAAATATGTAGGCAACTCAAGAGGGGCCAACAAGGGGGAGAAAAAAACCCAAAAGAATGCAAAATCTGCAGACCTGGCTTTCAGACAGTGTGCCCAGTGTGGCTATGGCATTTTTAATGGCTGGGGCCTATTGACAGCAAGTGAGGTAAAGAGACCAGATAAAAGAAAGTGGTCAAAACTGATCAATGTTACGGGAGTTAAAGAAGGCCTGCTCTGAAGAAAGTTCACTGCCCATCAAGTAGCCAAGGGTGTTTGACGATTTCGTGAAGAAAATAGATTGTAAATAGTTGAGAAATGAATGGGGGTGATGGTATGCAGAGAATACAAATTTCTTTCTAGATGCTCAGCAGGGGGCAGAAAGAAGGCACAGAATGAGAGAATATCATGAAAGCATAAAATAACAATAGAATACAACATGTAGTTATGAAAGTCTAGGAATAGATTTAAAATATCTTTAATTCATATATTAATGTATTAATTGTGTATGGAGCAAAACTGACCACGTTTCAACCTATTCAGAGAACAGGTTGAATAAGGGACTATATGCAAAGCAGACCTTAATAAATATTATATATCACCTGAGAGAATTCAAGATAACTATATGCAGAGTGCTGATTTTAAATAAAATAGCATACGCAATAGTGTATAAAGTAGAAGAGCAGATCCTGTGTGTTTGTTCATTGATTGGTGGTTTTCTTCACTGCAGACTGAAATAAACTCCAAAATAAACTGTAGCAAAAAGTGGCATTAAACTTCCCACGAAAAGGAGAGAGAAGTGCATATGTGAGCGCACACACGGACACACATACCCCGAGAAATTCAATCTAAGACAGAGTTAGAATATGTGGATGACGAAGATAACATGTACCTTCGTCTAAACCTGTTTGGTGACACCTGTAATATTGCGCATATCTTCACCTTTCCGCTGAGCTCTGAAGCAAGCAAACCACTCAGTTAATTTAGGATGTGTCTGTCATCAAAACACATCTAAAATGCAAGCAGCAGCAACTTTATTAGCACTTACTGATCCCCAGGGTGATAAATACGGTTGTTTACTTACATGTGCAAGCAAAACTGTTGGCAAAAGAGCAACTGATCAGACTGCTAAGTAGATAAAATTCGCATTAAATATAAAGTCATGGTATAATCCAAGGAATTGTCACTTTAATGGTGACCTTCTGGGGCATCAAGGGCCACATTGTTAACCTGGGAGAAACCTCAAGGTCACTGATAATTCCTATCCGTTTGTGTATATTAACATATGATTTGCTTGTAAGTATTTCAAAACTTTATTTTCCCAAATAGTTTCTCTGTCACTGGCTTACATTTGCCTAACACAACAGAGCATGCCATTCTTCTCTGGACTTTTATTACTTCTCTCAAGAACTGCTATATGCACTTAGTTATAAAGAACAGAATGGGTTCTAAGAAGCTTCCTCATGGGACATGACTGGCTGGAACTTAAATCTTTAATCCCTTTTCCTTTTGTTTTCTTTATAGTGTACTTTCTAACCATATACTTGGATTGGATTGAAGACAAAATCTCTGCAATCGTATCCCTTGGGATGCTGTGTCGTCCTGACTACTGTGTCTATTGACAATCCTATGTCTAATGACTGCAGCACGGTTTGCAGCTCTGTGGAGCTAGCTGGGTGGAGGGGTACATAACACACAAAGTGTCTCACTCGTGAGGGAAGATGTAACTTGGAAGAAAGAGATAAGCACAAGACAAAAGAGGCTCCCAAAGCTTTTAACCCAAGGAAAAGCTATGGGATAAAGGAGAGAGGGGAGAGGAATGGGGAAACTAGTCAGGCAAAACTTACAAAATAGGCTGGCAAGAGACCATTCCTCTTGATGTATCAATCCCTGTAGGCCAATAATGGTTTCCAAATGGTGCAGAGGGGGAGTAACTCCCAGGTCTTGGGATTTTCACAGGCAACACAAGAGATTAATTACCTAAGGATTTTAAGCACTGGCAGACCTTATACGGTGGAGTTTAATGTTCATTCATACACAGCCACAAGCTTCACATCAAACCTGCTTCACATCTTTTCCACAGCCAGAATGAAAATGTGGGTGTTCTCTCATGTCAGAGCACATTTCTTTGGAAAAAAAAATAGACTGAGTAAATATGTTCTTCTGTTGTACAGAAGCAATGCCAAATTTTCTGTTAATGGCGGCATTTCCAACTAAGTATTAATGTAGGTGTAAACAAAGGAGGAAAATTAACTTTTAGAAAAGAAGATTTTGTCAACTGTCTTGAATAAAAGATCCATATAGTCCTCCAGAAAGCATAAAACAATCCTAAACATAACTTATTTGCTCTACATTTTTAACCCTTCATATAACAAATTGAAATTTCTGAGCATTGCGATACTGCTGCATAAGGGGAAAAGGAGTTTGAGATTTACCTCCGTACTGATTTCCTTTGGGGCTGAGGTCACATGCTTCAAAACGGATTCTCATCTTAGAGAGGGCTCACGTTGGTTTATCAGGGTTCTGTACTTCCAATAAAGCCCAGTCAGTAGGATTTCCGGTTGCAAGCTCATTTAGATGTACACTTTGGCTTAAAAACTGTAGTTCAAAGCAGCAGTTTTCAAGATAGTGATTCTAGCAAGGCACCTCAGCCTTACACTAGCATATCTTCTTTCTTCGTACGATATAAAATGACATCCATCAATTTCTGTGACATCTAGGGCTTTTGGGGTAAATATCTTTCAGTGAAAAAAAAGTTAAAATGCATTCTCTTTGGAATGGTTTCATAATCCTTTGGGGGGGGGTCGGGGGGGGCTTGACTGGTCCTTCACTAAAGTTTCAATCTAGGGATCCTGATTCTCAGGTTAAAAAGGAACAAAGAGCTAGAAAGCACCACCTTCAGATCTCAAAGCACAAGAGACCACAATTCAGTTAATGTGGAGTTGGGCGTATTAGCACTACCGAGCCAGTTCACAGGGGAAGGTGGTTTCAAAGTATCAGGGAGTATTCCAGCTACCGCTCAAACATTAAATAAGAAAGCATATAAAACCTTAGCGTGAAATGCAATCTGTTTCTGCACCTGTCAGGTCCTTAATATCAATCATAATGCACACATTAAGTTCTAATGACTGTCCATATCTTGGGACACAAGTACTAAAGACACATGAAGGGTGATGGGCTTATATATCACTGCATCTCTTCAGTCTCCAATAACCATCAGGCAACATACCTTGACTACGTCAAGAGCAATGCACTTCATCATGACTATTTTTTTTCATATGATTATTTCGAAAATTTCAGGCATCCCCCCAAAAATGTTGGAAGACGAGAAGTCTCTTCAAGTTAACGATGATCAGCGGTTGTGGGGAGTGGCACACAGAAGACCTGCTCAAGCCTCCACCGATTCTCTACTGACGAAATGAAATGGGAGACAGAACTAGTTTTTCCAAGAAGAAACAATCTGACAGAAAAGTCAAGGACTGCCCATTTGAAATCTTGACATTTCCTGAGGTCTGAGATTGGTTTCATTTTAATTTACCCTAGAATGTGTTTGGAAGAGAAGGGAATCTTGTAAAGTACCATGTTGCAGTTTTATGTTTCAAAGGAAATATAAAAACATCAAACTCATTTCTTCTAGCAGTCCTGAAAGAGAAACTCAAGTATGTTTTTATTATAGGAAAATTGACAATATAGTACTTTATAATACAGATAAAACTGGCCCCAGAGCCAGGCTAAACCCACTAAAATTTCATAAAACCTACTCTTCAAATGTAGATTTTCTTTTCTATGTTTTCCTCACATCCTCTTCACCATGATTCATCTACATTCATACACTCAAACTCTATCTCAAACTTGTCCCCAACTTTAAGAGTATTGAATGTTGTTTACAATTTTTGTAATCACATCCCAAAGCATTAGGAAGGAATTTGTTAGGATAGTTTTAATAAGGTCATTTTAGGATCACAGTGAAAAATCCCTCAGTTCCAACTCAACAAATTAAGCTAAGAAAAAAAAAAAGCTGTACCATAATTGGCATGATGTCATGGACACAGCAGTGAAAACATTTAAAACATTAAATTGGGGAGCAGATATGGTTCAAGCAGTTGAGTGCCCACCTCCCACATGGGAGGTCCCAGGTTCGGTTCCTAGTGCCTCCTAAAGAAAACAAGAAAACAAGCAAACAGACGAGGGAGCCAACACAGAGGAGCCCATGTGGTTCAGTGGTTGAGCGCCAGCCTCCCACGTACAAGGTCCCTGGTTCAATCTCTGGTCCCCATAACTCAAAAAAGAAAAAAAAAAATTAAATAACTTTAACCTCTTTATATCCTTATTTATAAAGAATATAATCTGAACATACACACAGCATGATTAAATATAAGAAGAGAAAAACTTAATAATACTTATAATGTGTTTCACACAGACTTTTACTGTGAAGGGAAGATGTGTATATTAGTGAATTAAAAATCACAATTTTGATGGTAGAAATACAATTTTTTCCACTTTTCAATCTTAAATTTAATTCTACCTAGAGCTTTCATCTCCTTCAAGATTCCTCCTTTTTCTTTAATGTTTCAGGCCAGTAAATAGACATTACAAATCAACTTTGAATATCAAGAAAACATGCACCGCCAACTAATATTCCTCTTCCCCTAAGAAATTAGAAACACACTGCCGGGAAACATTCTATATCCTGTCTTTTCCAAGTTAAATAAAAGCTATGTTTTCACCTCTACATACAATATACATTTTGATGACTTATCTTTTCTGTACCTTCTTTATAGGCCTAACCAAAAAATGTGGTTTTGCTTAAAATTAAGAAGATAATCTGGCAAATTTTGTGTATCCCCTCTGGTCTTCTGATTGCAAAATCCCACCATTTTATTTCTCAAAATTCTCCTTGAAACCTTAGGGGAAGAGTCTTTTAGAAAGAAGGCTGCAGCAATACAACCCCCCTAGATTATTAAAGAAATTTCAAGGACTTGATGACAAAGCTTCATATATCAAGTTGAATGAGTTTGGCTGAAACCAAGAGATTCAGACTCTGGTTAATTTAAGATAAAGAGAGGAATTTATTTAAAGAATCTAGTGGAGATCATGGAAATAAAGGGAAAATGGAAGAATCAGGATTGGCAAAGACAGCAACTGGGGTATCTTCAGAGTGTTTCAGAGCAATGCTGCTACTATGATGAATCAGTTCCAAATACGTCCAGGCTCTATGCCATTGTTCTCCAGATTCAGATTCCTGGGGAAAATGACTGATTGGCATAGTTTGGGTCATAACCAGCCCCTTGGCAGAGTAACCCTGAGCATCGTGATTGACAGTTGCATCAGACAGAATCCACAGAAGGAAATAGGTAGAAAAGCAGTATAGAAGACTGTGCCTGGCCATGAGTTTTCTATTGCCATATAACAAATTACCCCAAATGTAGCAGCTTAAAGCAATGCATATTTATTAGTTCTCTGTTTCCAGGGGTCAAGAGTCTGGGTGAGGCTTCATTGAGCATGCTGCTCAGAATCACACATGACTACAGCCAAGGAGTTGGCTGGGATTCCTTCCTTTCTAGAGCATGGGGTCCTCTTTTAAGCTCACATGCTTGTTGGCAGAACTCAATTCTTTGTGGTTACAGGACTAAACGAGTTCCTCATTTTCTTGCTGGTTGTCACCCAGGGATCATACTCAGCTTCAAGATGCTGACCCTTCATTGTCATGTGGCCCTCTCATAGGCCCTCACAACATGACAGCTTACTTCTTCAAGGCCAGCAGAAGAATTTCTCCTTCAGTCTGAGATCACTGAGTCTTATATAATATTAACTAATCAAAGGAGTGGCTATCCCATACTATTTGACATAATCTATTGGCTAGCAGTAAGTCAAAGTTTTTTCCCACACTCAAGGATAGGGGAATACACAAGGGCCTGACTCTTAGGAGGTGGAGGGTTCCTCTTGGGGTGTGTTGGCCAAATTGATGCTCACCATGTGTGACAATTTGAGATTATTTTTGTGAATACCAAAAAGAGAAAGATTATGTTGGTAAACTATTCCTCTGGGTGTGACACCCTTTGATTGCATTAGATTCAGCTGAGATGCCTTGATTAAATTACCTGTTAAGACTAGGGCTTTAACTTGACTGTGTCAGTAGGGCGTGACTCAGGTTGAGTTCCCAGCCCGCCTCAAGACTCCCTCAAGAAGATACACCGGAAGAGAGAAAGTTCTGTCACTTTTTGATCCTGGAGCCCCAGAGAGAGATAAGCCATTTGCCAGATAGTTTGCAGCTGATACAGAAAGTCCAGAAAGACACAAGCCCTATGCCAAGAGAGAGAGGAAGTGCTGAGAGACAAGCCCTATGCCAGCCTACAACTAGGACTGAGAAGAAGCTGGGCCCACAGAGCTTTACGAGGAAGAGGAAGCCCAGGAAGGAGAGACCAAGGAGAGATCAGCAACCATCTTGCTTCAACACACGGCAACTGACTTTGGTGAGAAAGCAACCTTTTTTGGACTCTTTAGGGCCTTGTAACTGAAAGGTTTTTCCCCAAATAAATACCCTTTATAAAAGCCAACAGATTTCTGGTACTTTGCATCAGTACCCCTTTGGCTGACTAGTACACCATGAGACAGGTCTGATGCAGGACGACTAATCCCACAACCATTTTTTCATAGAAGATGCACATCCCTTGAGTTACCACTTGGTGAATCCCTGAACAATGCTTACTACTGGCTTTTAGCTGGAGGGAGGTCCATGAGGCCTCAAAGAATGAGCACAAGCTTCAGTTCTGTTAGGTGTGGCTGTGGTGTTTCCATGCTTCTCTAAGAATGACACTAACAGTCCTAAAACAGGGGGAAAGAGCTCCAAATGGATCACTTTAGAAGACACCCTTTCCCATCAAAATAAAGAGAACAGGGAACGGATGTGGCACAAGCAGTTGAGCTCCCACTTCCCACATGGGAGTCCCGGGTTCGGTTCCTGGTACTTCCTGGAAAAAACAAAAATGAACAACAAGCAAAACAAACCAAAAAAACTAACTCAGGAAAGCCGATGTGGCTCAGTGGTTGAGCACCGGCTTCCTACATATGAGGCTCAATCCCCGGCCCCCGGTACCTCAGAAACAACAACAACAAAAACACACAACAGTAAACAGTATGAACAGTATGAATGATATACTTCAATAAAATAAAAATTAAAAAAACAAAAAACCTGAGTAACACTTACACACACACACACACACACACACACACACAGATATACATCTTAAGACCACACAAGGGCCCGGCTAGATAGCTCAGTGGGAGGCCCCAGGTTCGGTTCCCGGGGACCTCTCCGAGCGGGCAGACGGCCTTGAGAAAGGCAAGCCGCCGTGGGCAAGGCAAAAAGCCGCCACGGGCAGGGCGGAGCCCCCACGGGCATGGCAAAGTCACCCGTGAAAAAGCAGAGCTGCCGCCTGCAAACTGCCGGGGAAGCCGGGTAGCCTGCAAAAAACATGGAGGACTGCTGCCCATACAAACATGGAGCCGAGCTGCCCGTGAAAATGGAATGGAGCCACCCTCGAACGGAGCGAGCCGCCGCCGCACCTATCCAGGGAATCTTTGTATGACAGAAACAAGCAAAACCCACAAAGTTATGATAAACAAGGGCCTCCTTACGTGTGAAGGTTTTTGAGTCACGGGGCAGATTAGACATGACTCACAAA